>JACEFO010002976.1:0-16468 GCA_015342445.1 Digitaria exilis
CGACAACCCCCGGTCTCCAAACCGTCCTCAAACACTCTGTGTGAGCCCAGGATAATTTTCCCCCACTTCCGCGTGCCTAGTTCGCCGTAGTTTGCCCGGCGCAACTCCGGCAAGGTCCCAGGGACTTTTCTTTCATCGTCGTTACCTTTGTTTAAGGTCCTTGTGCAAAAGGCAGGACTGGTTCGCGAAGTTTTAAAGTTCTAGGTGTCCCTGCGAAAATAGATTCCTAAAAACTAGATTTGTTTTTTCCCGAATCTTGTAAAATCCATTAAAAATCGTACAAAAAATCAGAAAAATGCACAAAAAATATCTCTCTGGATCTAAGTGAGGTCTAAACTACAATCTCTATTAGACATGTTTTTGTACTTTTGACGAACTGTTATGTGAATTAAAATTCAAACTATGAAAACCTAAAAGTTGTGCACCATTTCAAATCCAGAGCTACGCTAGGGTTGAGCTTGGATATGTTGTTTGTAGTGACTTTGACAGCATTGTGTCCAAAGGGGACTTAAAAATATGAACTTACAGCCCTGTTATGAATTAAAATAGGTTTTCTGTCTTTTGCAGTGCATAAATCATTAAAAATAATCTGGGCAGTGAAAAATCACCATTTCTCTCCAGAGGACTAAAAACTTGTTAGCACACCTGTAAAAATGAAAAACTTATTTTTGCTCTGTTTAGGATGGCAAATAATTAAATATGTGTTTTTTGATGGAAAATTATTGAGGACTACCCAAGGGTTATTTTGAGCCATCACTTGGCCAGAGCCCTCCTCATACTTATGCTTAGCTTGGTAGGAAGAATCTCCTGAAATGGATGAATTTCAATTTTCTATGAATTAAATTCAATTCTGCTGGCAGCAACTTGTTAGATTTTTTAATAAATTATGTGTAGCTCGAATTAGCTAAATTTTGGAGTGAGCTTAGCTCTTATGCTCCAGTAGCTGTCATAAAGTTTATAGCTAAAAAATGGTGAACAGAAATTGGGGAAACAAAAATAGGAAGGAACTAGTTGGAAATTGAATTATATAAGATTAAACCTTTGAATGATAATTAATTAGAATATAATGGATAGATCTGAGTTCAGAATAGCACCAACTTTGCAAGAAATAAATAAAATTCTTTTATATATGTACACAATCACCATCGAATTCATATAAAACTTTCCACACATGCACCATGCCTTTGTGAAAGAAAATAAAAATAATCTAAGTATGTCTAGGTGATATGGCCTTCAAGGCCTAGTCTTAGCATCTAAAAGGCAGCGCCTTAAACTGTGCATATCATGTAGAAGGCGCTATTCCAGACGGCGACTACACCTCATCCCGCAGTCGAGGAAGGAGTCCCGGAGCACGGTGCGGTGCAGAAGTGAACAACCGGACTACCCTCAATCCGAGCAGGAAGGCAAGCCCCGGAGCATAACCTAACTTTTACCAAATTATGCACTTTGAATTCTCTATGTTTGTGCATTTACGTTCAAGGAGTTGATTGAATACCTTAGCTGCACATTTCCTAGTACCTATGACTTGCAATACTAGTATGAAAGGGATCGATAGTGCATTGCTATAGGTCCGTTACAAGTCGAGTGATTTCCTGTCACTCGCGAGACATAGGAATTGCTTGTCTTTACTTATGTTGGAATCATAAGGATTGACGGGCGGATGATAGATGTAGATCTCCCGTCCGTGTATGATAATTGATTAAGGTCGAAATGTGTGGTAGAGTGTGTCAAGTTTTTGAACGTACCACATGCATGCCGGTATATGGGAGCCGGTAAGCCCGGTACCAGATTGAAGCAGCTAGGGCCGATAGCCATCTCTCCTTGGAAACTTTGTTTTCCCCTGCCGTACACTTGTGGATATATGCGTGATGCTGTGAGTGAAGCAGTAAACCTTTATCCTAAGGAAATGGACCCGGTTCCGAATTGTGGATCGATGGGAAAGGTTGGGAAATGCTTGTACCTTTTATAGCAAGCAGAGTATCCGTGTGTGTTGGGTTTCCCTGGCCAGGTAGCACAAATTCGGTTCGAACTGTCCGCTTCTCGCGGTTAATGAGACTGCTTGACCGCCTTGCTACATCGAGTAATAAGTGGAATTATGAGATTATGAACTTGTTCTATGAATTAATTGTATTGCACCACTTGTATGCTTAGAGAGGATGCTAATCTAGAATGGTTAAATTTACTAGAATATGATGCTAAAACTTGAAAGCAAGGATCTACTTTAGTTGCTTTTTGGCAAACAAACCCACCAGCCAAAAGCCTCTCATTGTCTAGATGTCGGTGATGTAGATTTCACCCGACGGGTAAGCCTTGCTGAGTATTAGTATACTCAGCCTTGCTTGTGGCATTATTTTACAGGTATCATTTTGGATGTGGATGCTATGACTTGGCCTTCCAGGTTCCACCTGGCTGGCACATCGAATGGGTTCCGTCCTCTGGCGAGGATCGGGAGGAGTAGCTTCGTGGCAGGCTTCAGCACGGAGTTATTGTATCGTCGTTAGATTTATTTACTTCCGCTGCAATGAACTTCTAATTTCAGTTGTTATGAACTTTATTCCGCTGCAAGACTTTGTACTCTGATTTAATTTGAACTCGGTTTGTAATAACTTGTGTTACCTATGTGTGTAATTTAATTTGTGGAATGTTGTAATCTCTGGAACTCACCTTCGTGTGGGCGTGCTGTTGTTTCGATCGAGAAAAGTACGTGGTTTAATCGGGTTTAATCCGACGGCGCTCCAGCTTATTCCGGATTAAGTGCCTGACTACGTGATTAGTGGTCAAGGTACTTAACTTGGAATAATTTCGGAGTGGTCCGCCACAGCTGGCATCAGAGCCGAAACAGCGCACCGGAGAGAGCAACAAACCTTAATAACAATTTTTTGAATAAAATTTGCCAACTCGTGCTTCCGACGCGTTTGCGGAGGAAGGTTGTATGTTAGGACCGCTAAGGATGTTACCTAGAGCGTGAAGCCTATGTGGGTTAAGGGATCACGATATGATAGGTGGCAAATAGTATATTATACTGACTTCCAGCACATTTCATTCTGTCATTTACTTTACGCAATGGTGGGCGCAAGGTACGGCGATTGCTGTAACGTACCACGGCACTATATGAAAATATAGTGGCGGCACATAGTCAATACGCTGTGATGGCGTATGAAACTAGAATAGGATGGTGGGCGCAAGGTACGGCGATTGCTGTAGCGTACCACGGCATCATATGCAAATATGATGGCGGCACAAAGTCAATACGCTATTTCAATAGCGTATGAAACTGTCAATATGTTGCTTTGGTGACATATGAACATTGCCCGTTCAATGTTAAACGTTCGGGTGCCACCTCTATAGTGGGTGGTAATGAATGGAGACGCTTTCGTGAGTGCTGGCACGAAAGGTTGATTATACATGCTCTGGAATGGAATTTTCTGCAGGTACACTAACCGCGAATCCGTATGTTGAACGGTTAGAAAGTTCGGCTAGTAATATAGGGAGAGACGGATATTGCCTAGCCACGGCACTAACGTTCGTAAGGCAAAAGTGTAGTTGCTGCTGTGTATTGGCCGAGAACGATAGGCCGCTCATGCATTGTGCATTTCACTGACTTAATATGGCAACTAATAAGTGACAATATGGCACTCTCACCGTGGTGCACCAATCAATATACCAAATCCGTGTAGCAAATAATGCGTGACAAATATCTAAGTATGTCGTGGTTAGCGAGATAGCGTGAAGGATACAGATTTAACAGCGACTGACATGGCTAAGTCCCTAGCAAGTACGTAATAAAATGGCCACGGACGCTCATTCTCAATATGGTAGGATACCTTGATGTCGAATACGCCCATGATAATCGCTGAGTGAGTAATTCAACATACCCAGAAGTCCCTATAAAACGGCCGCTAGAGCTCATTAATTAGGTTTGCCACAAGGACGGGGGGATAAAAAGCACAGTATGAAAAGACTCCCTCACTAGCGCTCACGTTAAGTAATTAAAAAGCCAAACCCTGCACAGAATCTGTTTTTGCTCTTTGGCGCTAACCGGTTCTCACCCTTGCCCCTTTTCCTTTGGTTCAGATGGACGCCCTCGCTGACCTGGCTAGCACCCCAACGACGTGTCCTTCTCTGATTGCTTGGGATGGGAAGGCTTCCCTAGCATCTTGTGGTCGGTTCTACAGGCACTTGGCTACCCTACACCGCCACAGTATGAGAGAATCCTCATCCGAGACCGTGGTGTGACTCGTTCCCGTGTGCGTTTGGTGGTACACCGTCACCCGCCGTGTCCTAGTTCCCCCACCTGGACGGTGGAAGTTCATGGACACCACATGGAGACGACTTGTGAGCTAGCTGCCTTGAATGGCATCAGTTCTTTTTGTGCTCAGAACCAGAGCTTGGTAGAGCACCAGTTGCTTGGGCTGTTCCCACCAACTCAGCCGGATGATCCCCACTGGATGAGGCGCTACCTTAGCTCTCCTTTGAGGATGGCGGAGAACCCCGTCGCAGCAGCCGCTTTGATGATGAGGTGGATACGGGCGTATCACCGTTTGCAGGCACTTCTTGGACGGTCGCAGAGCGAGATGCTCAACATTGCTATGGACATGTCCGCTCGCGCCCGTGACATAGGGGTTGAGAGGACCTCTTTGTCCATTGAGGTGACCACTAGAGATGCCATGATTGCTGACTTGGAGAGGCAATTGAATGACCTCCAGATTGCACACAACAACACCCAGAATGAGTTAGCACAAACTAGAGATGAGCTTGAGGAGGTACATGGTACCTTGGAGCATGCAAATGCTATGCTTGCCGCCCATGACGCTCAGCACCTTCTTGAGCAAGAAGGAGGGAATGGTGAAGGAGAGGCCCCCGATTCCGACATGGACACCGAGGATGACATGCCGCCCTTCCAGCTCCACCTTCACCTATGGGCAGCGAGGCTACCGCTAACAACTTGGATGATTTTTAGAGTGGTAGTAGCAAGTTTACTCCTCCGCTAGGCCTAGATTTTGGCTTCATGTTGTAATAGGCTAGATGGAGTTGAGCTCCTTTTATCTTTGGTGGCAATGTAAATTAATGGTGTGGTTGTGGTGTAAAACTTGATGATGTTGTTACAGCTGTGTTGAAAACGTTCTGCAGCTGACCTTGTTTTAATTATTGATGGGTTTTCCATTCATTTCTGGGCTGTGATGTGAACTACAAAGTTGTTTGGAATTTGTCAAACAAAATGATCACCAAATTGCAACCCCATTGGTTAAGCGAAATAAAAATGGCAACCAAAACACTATAGCTCGGCCTGCTGAAAAACAGCAAATGCAGAGAGCTAAAGATTGAATTTTTCGGCTTAGTTCCAGTCCGAATTTGATTCCGAGCCCAACATGAAAGTTGTAGAGCATGAAATTTTCGAGCTACTGACCGAATGGGAGCATTTGACTTGTTTCCTGTTGGGAGATATGATTTTTCTTCCGAACTGCGTGCTGATTTGCCATTCTGCGCAGTACACTTAATATATTTCCGCGATAGCATCTTTATTCTGCTGCGCATCTGCTGTAGTGTGCGCGCCGGAATGAGCCATGGAGCAAACTCCTCTGAACATTCCGTGAATCTCCGAAAAACCCCTTCAATCACTGGACCGATCTTTCCGAAGCAGCCGCATATCATCAAAACGGGCACCTAGCATATTGAACCGAAGTGTGGACTCGGCCAGGATTGCGTGCACACACTCGCTGGAGTTTCACACAAGGATTACAAGCTCCCAAGATTTGCTAGATAAAGTCAACGGGGTCAGCTTCATTGCGGTACGCGGTAGCGGCGACGCACACGCCTATTCTCAAGTGTTGTGTTTCCTCTGGAGACCTGACACCTGCGATTTTGCCGTTGTGTGCGTTCACCTTATCGACGCCTTGCACCGCCACTGTGTGGTCGTGTTTCACACCGCAATAACTCTTGGTAATTTGTCCACGAGAGAGAGGTTATCCACACCTTCAGCAGGAGGGTCATGTAGTTGAGTGGGATGAGTTCAAGGCTGCATTCAAGGCTCATCACATTCCGGCCGGTCTAGTAGAGCGAAAGCTGAATGAGTTTTTGGCGCTGACCCAGGGTACCCGCACAGTGCTTCAGTACGCCCAGGCCTTCAATGGTCTGTGCCCTTATGCGGGTCATCACGCCGACTCCGACGAGAAGAAGCTAGAGAGGTTCCGACGTGGCCTTAACACCAAGTTAAAGGCACAGTTGGCCACCACCCGTGCTGCCACGTACGGCGATCTCGTGAACCTTGCCATCGCTCAAGAAGACGCCAATGGTGCACAAGGCGGAGAAGAAGAGGAAGACTCCCGCTGGACCGTCGAGCGCGCAGCCACAGAGGTTCCGCTTGGTTCCCCCGGCTGCACCGCAGGGAC
The DNA here is from genome assembly GCA_015342445.1 of Digitaria exilis. Taxonomy (NCBI): domain Eukaryota; kingdom Viridiplantae; phylum Streptophyta; class Magnoliopsida; order Poales; family Poaceae; genus Digitaria; species Digitaria exilis. The sequence continues at coordinate 6,390 of JACEFO010002976.1, forward strand.
AGTCCAGGGCACCTCAGGGAGGTGGATGGGTTGCTAGGCCGCCACAGCCTAACGCGCCTCGTTTCCCTCCACCGCCGCAGCAGCAGCAGCACCGAGGCAAAATGCATGCAGCAGCTCATTGTCTGGTAGACGCTAAGACACGCTCGAAGATGTGGAAGTAAAGATTGCTTGTCATGGATCGCCGAGATTTCTTTTTAGGTACTTTGTGCTTAGGTGACGAATAGCAAGACAAAATGGAGCTGAATGCCGCGTGTGCCTTCGCCCACGGATTGCTCGATATTTGTTCTTCAGATGAGGTGTAAGTGCCGAGGGAGCGACCAGACATGTCTGAGAAGACGCTAATTGATCGCATAAGTGTTAGAGTTTGAGGTCTTTTGGCACACACTTATGTTATGTTTCACAAGGTTGAGTGCTCCGTACACCTGTGATTCACTTGTCGGTGCTGCATACAATGTGTCTTTCTGTGATACTTTGGATGGGCGTACTCTAATTGCGATTGGATGTAGTACATAAGGATCGCGATTGGTGATTTTTGTGAAGTCTTTTCCTACTGGGGGCCTAACTGCTAAAATGGAAGGAAATGACATTGTGTTGCTGTGTATAAGGATGATTAAGCACGTTATTTTTGTAGTGCCATGTTGCGTAATGCGTGTGTTGGCTAATGCTCCGCGTGTAAACGCTGCTTTAAGCGCTATTTCTTCTTAACAAAAGATAACGGTGATGCTTCTGCGTATTCTCGTAAAAAGTCTAACTGATAACATACATGTACCTGGGATATACGTCGAGGTATTCCCTTGCTATCAGATCAGATATAGCTCAGCCGGATCAGAGACAGGTTCATTTGCATATGACTCTCTTGGCCAGCATTGAATCATTTAGAATTATGTTTTCTCGCATAATGATTGGCTGAGGATAAATACCATGCCTGCATTGCTAGCAAGTACTTCATATAGTTATCCGTGTGTGGCTCATCTTTTGGGATGGGGTGTGTAATCTTTTTTAGTGCCTGGTGCGCATTGTGTTCTCTCTGTTATTCGAGTATGGGGCCTTCTTCAAGCTCGGTAACCCTTTTTCTACCTTATTGAAATGAGCACGCAGCCTCGTATTGAAGCGTGTTCGACCAACTAACAATTTTTTCATAGCTAACATACGCATTGTATCGGTCACCTGCAAGTCCTGTCATTGGCATATTGGATATGGTGCAGCTGTGAAGCACTGAAGCATTGAGTTAATCCTGTATATAGTGATTGATTTAATGGTAATATTTGGGTGGGTGCCTTATAATTCGTTTGTTAAGATTTATTTAAACTGCATGTGATGTCTCATGGCCTTATGCACTAGAAGTTTTGTGGTTTTTTTGTGTGACTCCTTTAAAAGAACATGACCGCAATTTGCAATGAATTCTTAAATAAGGGTTTATTGTTTTTTTACTACAGAGATTGAGAGATCACCAGCTTCTTATGCCAAGTTCTCCAAGTGTGAATTTGGCTTGAGAGCGTGAAGTCATTTTAGGTTTCACTACGATCAGGATGGTTTATATTCCTTTGGAATCCATACTAAAGTGCAAGGTGCTAGATTGGCAACCACCTACCTCTGTCCACGAGATTCGGAGTTTTCTGGGTTTAGCCGGTATATACCGCCGCTTTATTCCCGGATTCTCTCGGATAGCAAAGCCCATGACCGAACTCTTGAAGAAGGGAGTTAAATTTGAGTGGAAATGACAAATGTGAGGAAGCTTTCCACACCTTGCGAAGACATTTAACTTCAGCCCCAGTTTTGGCTCAGCCCGATTGCACCAAGCCTTATGATGTCTATTGCGATGCATCAGGCACCGGGTCTTGGCTGTGTTCTCATGCAAGAGAAACGAGTGATTGCTTATGCTTCTCGAGCACTTCGGCCTCATGAGCAAAACTACCCCACGCATGATCTTGAGTTAGCAGCGGTTATTCATGCTCTCAAGATGTGGAGACCACTATTTGATGGGTGTTCCCTGCAACATATACACAGACCACAAGAGCCTCAAATATGTTTTCACTCAGGCACAATTGAATATGAGACAGCGAAGATGGTTGGAGTTAGCAAAGGACTATGACCTTAGTGTGGCATTATCACCCCGGGAAGGCTAATGTAGTCGCGGATGCGCTAAGCCGCAAGGCTCGTTGTCATTGTCTTTCCGTGGAGTCCTATGCCGACACCCTGTGTCACGAAATGGCAAAGCTCAATTTAGAGATTGTTCCACACGGGTACTTCAACCATGTTGCAGTGGAACCAACCTTGCCACGATCAATTTGTGGTAGCCCAATTAAATGACGCGTGCATTTAAAATCCTTAAAAGGAAATTGTCCAAGGAGAAGGTGAAAGTAGAAGTACAAGTGTTTCCGGCTAGATGGGCAGGGAGTAATGTGGTTCGGGCATCGCCTCTTGGTGCCTAAAACACGGAACTCCGGAGAAGATTATGGATGAGGCACATCTCTCTAAATTTTCTATCCATCCCGGCAGCACCAAAATGTACCAAGATTTGAAAACAAAACTTTTGGTGGACTCGAATGAAGCGAGAAATTGCCACGTATGTGTCGGAATGTGACACATGCCAGCGGGTTAAGGCCAGCCACTTGAGGTAGCAGGCACGCTTCAACCTCTACCTATTCCCTCATGGAAGTGGGAAGATATAAGCATGGACTTCATTGTTGGACTTCCCAGAACCCGCAGGGGCACGACTCCATTTGGGTAATTGTGGACGCGCCTTACCAAGACCGCCACATTTTATTCCGGTCAATACCTTTTATAACGCTAAGAAGTACGCGGAGATTTATTTGGAGCGGATCGTTTGTCTACATGGGGTACCCAAGACGATAATTTCAGATCGTGGTGCTCCGTTCGTAGCACGCTTTTGGGAACAGTTGCAATTGTCCCTAGGCACCAAACTGATCCGTAGTTCAGCATATCACCCACAGACCGATGGGCAGACGGAAAGGGTAAACCAAATACTCGAGATATGCTTCGAGCTTGTGTTATCCATTATGGGAAGAATTGGGAGAAATGTTTGTCTCTGGCTGAATTCTCCTATAACAACAGCTACCAAGCGAGTCTTTAAAATGGCAACCTTTCGAAGCCTTATATGGTAGAGATGTCGGACCCCGTGTGTTTGGTCCCAGGCAGGCGAGAGATATACTTATGGCCTGACCTTGTGAAGGAAGCAGAAGAAAGGGTAGGATCATTCGGGAGAATTTGAAGACCGCCCAGTCACGGCAAAAAGAGCTACTTTGATCAGCGGCGGAAGCCACTTCAGTTTGAAGTTGGTGATCACGTGTATCTTAAGTCTCCCCGACCAAGGGTGTGCAAAGATTCGGACTAAAAAGGCAAGCTTGCACCAATCGCTTTATCGGCCCGTATGAATCACGCTCAGCAATGTGGGCCGGTAGCTATCAAGTGAAGCTTCCCGAGAAACTTTTCAGCGGTACACAATGTATTTCATCGTTCTCAACTCAAGAGGTGTCTTCGTGTTCCGACCGAGGTTATTGAAGAGGAACTCTCGGTGAACCGGATCTCTCTTATGATGAGAGCATCCTGTTAAGATCCTCGACGAGAAAGAGAGACAAACACGAAGGAAGGGAGTTAAAATGTACAAAATTTCAGTGGAGTCATCACTCGAAGATGAAGCACATGGGAAAACCGAAGACTATCTAAAGAAGAACTACCCGACATCCTTTCTTAGACCCAAGGTACCTTTTTCCCACCTTGTTCCTAAGGTTGTAATCGATCTCGGCGACGAGATCTTTTAAGGGGGGTAGCCTGTGACATCTCTGATGTCAAAAGAATTAAAAAGTGCAATTAAAATCAATGCAACAGGAAATTGGGTTGACAATTCAAAAATTCGTCAAAAATTCAAGTATAACTCAAAAACAAGGGTTGTTTGGCACCCAACTACAAACTTAAACATCCTCCGGACAGCCCTTCGCGACAACCGCCTCGCCACGGCGTTCGCGCCGAATCGGGTGACCTCGAGCGGGAATGTCCGTCACGATCGAGGTTAGCCGTAAAAATCCGTCCCGATCGAGCTATGGTCCGTGACGATCGAGCCTCCTAGTCCAGTCATGTCCGTTGGACGATCGAGCTATGTCCGTGACGATCGAGCCTAGACGGTAGTTTCCGTCACGATTCGAGGCTGCACGACAGGGAGGACCCTCGAGGCCCCGTCACGTCGCGCTCGAGGCTCCGCAGCCAAGCTCCTCGACTTACCCTCGAGCGACGTTCCGTCACCTGCTCGAGGCTCCGCAGCCAAGCTCGAGGACTCACCCTCGAGCGACGTTCCGTCACCCTCGAGGCTCCGCAGCCAAGCTCGAGGACTCACCTCGAGCGACGTTCCGTCACGCTCGAGGCTTCGCAGCCAAGCTCGAGGGGGGGGGCACTCACCCTCGAGTGGCGTTTCCGACCATTCGAGGCTCGGCAAGCTCGAGCTTGCGGTTCAAGCTCGAAGCGCCGTAGCGCCTGGTCGAAGTGCCCGGTCCAAGCTCGGAAGTTGTGTCCCGCACCTCAAACTCCAACTTTTAATTTTACACGTTTCGAAGTTCAGCTCAAATTTTTGGAGAAAGTTCAAAAGGGCAAAGAGCTCCACGGGGCTGCCAGCTCGCCCCTGGCGCGCTCTGCTCCGGCGGAGTCCGCCGCCACGTGGCCGGCGTGTGGCGGAGACCGCGTCGGGTCGGCCGAGCTGTGGCGGCAGCTAGCTTTTGTCCTCACGCGTTTGTCCAAGCTTCCGTACCGTCACTTCGCGGGCGACGGCGCACTGCTGCCTCGCGCCGCGGAGCGCCATCATGGCAAGCTCGCTCGGCACTGGTCGCAGCCGCGCAGCGCCGCCCCGCAGTCGCGATGCTCGCTCGCTACGCGCCAAGGAGCACTGTGGAGGATCCCCAGCGATCACGCCACAATCTTCTCGCCCAATCGTGTCGCGCGCGCTCTGTTCGAGCTCGCCGCGCCATCAATGGCTGACCGCGAAGCTCACCCCACGCGCTCGCACGCTCCCGAGGCCGCACAGTGCCTCCCTGCGGCCAGCACTCCACCGCGCACTCCCCACTCCCTCCTCTCACTCGCTCACTGGTCATTTCCACTTCCCCGCGCTCGCTCGGTCTTCTTCCTCCTCGCGACGCGCAAGCCGAACCCAAGCTCTTCGCGAAATTCCTCGTCCACGCTCCACCATTCCCGCAATCCATCCGCACGGAGCTAGTCCACTCCACCAGCTCCAAAACCCCCACTTTCCCCAAGCTATGTCCCTTCTCCGGCGAGAATTTGCGATTCCCCCAAATCGCGAATTCCGGCCGTCGAAAGCACCCGCACGTCGAGACCCTACTCCGAGCCGTCCCCGAGCTTCCTCGAGCACGCCATAGCTTCCCCAAGCTCTGCTGGTGCTCAAGGACCTCTCCCCCCTCCGCGAACGACCCCGAGCTCGCCGGCGTAGAAGCCGCGGCGGCCCCGCCGCCACCCTCCTCGTCGGCCGGCACAACTCCGACCTCCCCCAGCCTCCAAACCGTCCTCAAACGACTCGTGGTGAGCCAGGATCATTTCCCCCCACTTCCCCGTGGCCTAGTTCGCCGTAGTTTGCCCGGCGCAACTCCGGCGAGGTCCCAGGGACCTTTCTTTCATCGTCTACCTTTGTTTAAGGGCCTCTGTGCAAAAAGTGCAGGACTGGTTCGCGAAGTTTTGAAAGATCTAGGGTTCTCTGCGTAAAAAGATTCTTAAGTCTGGGTTTGATTTTTTCCGAAACTTGTAAAATCCATTAAAACTCGTACAAAAATCATAAAAATGCAAAAAAATACTCTCTGGATTCCCTGAGAGTCTAAACTACAATCTCTATTAGACATGTTTGTACTTTTGACGAACTTGTATGTGAATTAAAATTCAAACTATGAAAACCTAAAGTTGTGCACCATTTCAAATCCAGAGCTACGTAGGGGTTGAGCTTTGGATATGTTGTTTGTAGTGACTTGGGACAGCTTGTTGTCCAAAGGGGACTTAAAAATATGAACTACAGCTCCTGTTATGAATAAAATAGGTTTTCTGTCTTTTTGCAGTGCAGAAATCATTAAAAATAATCTGGCGGCAAGTTGAAAAATCATCATTTTGCTCCTGAGGACTAAAAACTCGTTAGCACACCTGTGAAAAATGAGAAACTTAATTTTTGCTCAGCTTAGGATGGTAATAATTAAATATGTGTTTTTGGATGGAAAATTATTGAGGACTACCCAAGGGTTATTTTGAGCCATCACTTGGCCGAGCCCTCCTCATGCTTATGCCTAGCTTTGGTAGGAAAATCTCCTGAAATGGATGAATTTTCAATTTTATATGAATTAATTTCAATTCTGCTGGCAGCAACTTGATATAATTTTTATAAATTATGTGTAGCTCAAAATTAGCTAAATTTTGGAGTGAGCTTAGCTCTTATACTCCAGTAGCTGCCATAAAGTTTATAGATAAAATGATGAACAGAATGGAGAAAACAAAAATGCGAAGTAATCTAGATGGAAATCGATTTATATAAAAGAATAAACCTTTTTGTAGTTAGATAGAATAAAATAAATGGAATCTGAAATTCCAGAACAGCCACCCTAAGTTATGCATATCATGTAGAAGGCGCTATCCCAGACGGCGACTACACCCTCATCCCCGCAGACGAGGAAGGAGTCCCGGAGCACGGTGCCGGTGTAGAAGTGACCAACCCGGAGGCTAACCCCAGTCCGAGCAAGAAGGCAAGCCCGGAGCATTAACCTAACTTTACCAATTATGCACTTTGAATTCTCTATGTCTGTGCATTTACGTTCAAGGAGTTGATTGAATACCCTTAGCTGCCACATTTCCTAAGTACCTATGAATTGCAATACTAGTATGAAAGGAATCGATACGAGCATTGCTTTAGGTCCGTTACAAGTCGAGTGATTTCCTGTCACTCGCGAGACATAGGAATTGCTTGTCTTTACTTATGTTGGAATCATAAGGATTGACGGGCGGGATGATAGATGTAGATCTCCCGTCCTGTATGATAATTGATTTAAGGGTCGAATGTGTGGTGAGTGTTTCAAGTTTTTGAACGTACCACATGCATGCCGGTATATGGGACCGGTAAGCCCGGTACCAGATTGAAGCAGCTAGGGCCGATAGCCATCCTCCTTGGAAACTTTGTTTCCCTGCCGTACACTTGTGGATATATGCCGTGATGCTGTGAGTGAAGCAGTAAACCTTTATCCTAAGGAAGTGGACCCGGTTCCGAATTGTGGATCGATGGGAAGGTTGGGAAATGCTTGTACCTTTATATAGCAGGCAGAGTATCCGTGTGTGTTGGGTTTTCCCTGCCAGGTAGCACAAATTCGGTTTCGAACGTCCGCTCTCGCGTTTAATGAGACTGCTTGACCGCCTTGCTACATGAGTAACAAGTGGAATTATGAAGATTATGGAAACTGTTGTATGAATTAAATTGTATGCACCACTTGTATGCTTAGAGAGGATGCTAATCTCAGAATGGTATACATTTACTAGAATATGATGCCTAAAACTTGAAAGCAAGACTTATTTAGTTGCTTTTTGAGCAAACAAGACCCACTAGCCAAAAAGCCTTTTTCAGTCTAGATGTCGGTGATGTAGTTTTCACCCGAGGGGTAAGTCTTGCTGAGTATTAGTATACTCGCCTTGCTTGTGGCATTATTTCTACAGGTATTCCTTTGGATGTCGATGCTTTTGTCTTGGCCTGTCCAGGTTCCACCTGGCGGCCACATCGAATGGGTTCCGTCCTCTGGCGAGGATCGGGAGGAGTAGCTTCGTGGCAGGCTTCAGCACGGAGTTGCTTGTATCGTCGTTAGATGTTATCTTTTCCGCTGCAGATGAACGTTAATTTCAGTTTGTTGAACTTTTTAAATTCCGCTGCAAGACTTGTACTCTGATTTAAATTTGAACCTGGTTTGTAATAACTTGTAATACCTATTTGTGTAAGGTAATTTGTGGAATGTTGTTATCTCTGGAACTACCTTCGTGTGGGCGTGCTGTTGTTTCGTCGAGAAAAGTACGTGGTTTAATCGGGTTTAATCCGACGGCGCTCCAGCTTATCCGGATTAAGTGCCTGACTACGTTGATTAGTGGTCCCAAGGTTAACTTAATAACTCGGAATAATTTCGGAGTGGAAACGCCACAGTTTCTGGGACTGCAGCCAAAAGGAGGAGGAACGATCCAATTTCAATTGGCGATGTCTACGCTGAAACTATTCAGTAATGGACTTTTTGCCACGAATGGATGGCTTATTTTAGCAATAGACTTCGGTACAATTAAGGCCATGGCTGTTTTGAACGACTTTCTTATTCTGGTTTCTGTTTCTTTTCATGGCTTTGTAATAATGAACAGCTATATGCCAGCTACCACTCCAGAGGCTGGCAATATAAAATATATTCCTGTTTCTATAAAAACAATCTTTCCAAAACTTGTCCTAAAGTACCAAACTATTTTAGTGTGTAGAGTTATTTTTCAATTCCAATTTCGTTTCAGTTTAAGACTGCATTGTTTCTCTTGTGTTTGCAAACATCCTTGCACCATTAATTCTCGATGTATCGTATGCTAGGCGAAACACAATCTGCATTTGTCACAAAATGGTCGATTGATCACACATCTTAACCTGATTCCCTAAAGGACTGACCTAATGGTCCAATTGTGACACCATAGTATGCAGAGTTCAGTAGATAGCAATTTGTAAGCTTTTGCTTATGCGAAAACATCCCTATTGAAGAAAATGATTCATTGTCGAGGCACATATAACGATCCACAAGACAAGCCCAACCAGGTTGCAATTCATATATTCCAAATAATGAAAAATGCTAAACTTTTCTCAGAGCACCTTTGGCCCAGTACTTATTATCACCACAGTAACGCAAACATGTGCACAATCAAATGAAGAATGGCAGGGCTACAAGGTAAAGACTGCATGCTTGATGCAGCTTACGACACACTGACGAAAAATACAAAGAAATTAGACCAGGATGGGCCTAGGAACATGCATATAGGAATATACACTACTCAGCATAACGAGGTTTTCAGCAGAGTTGGGATTCCTCATCTCACATCATCCACCAACAGAAATTGTCTCGATGCACCACAGGAGTTCACACCATAAACCTGCACATGTAACAGAGGGTCAACTAGGCTTTTGAATACTAACTCGTCCCACATGATTAAACAAACTAAGCACATAAACACAACAGAAATCTTGCAGGCATTTCTAATTCCAGCAATGGAATTCAGGTAAACAATGCTTACATTTTTTAAGTCTGAATTCAGATTTGAACCATTTAACTTGACAAATAATCATCAAACAGCAGTGGTATGAAAATTGTTGCCAGACTAGACATCACAGATAATATTACTATCGTGTTAGGTTATCCACAACTGACCTACAGTCCTTGCAGGATTACCTAAACCAAAAGGCAGCCTGCAGGATATAGTAGACCAGGGTGATGGGCAGAGAAATCAGCATCCATAAATCATTGACATTGTGAAATTGAGTGGCTGAGTGACGAGAGTCTATCACTATATCACGGCATCACGCATGCAAGCAGAGAAAACTTGAGCATATATGAAATTAAAGGATCGAGGAAACTCTTACTGTTTTACTGAGGAGAAATTGTAGGTGTTTGATCCTAGTATCCAACTAGCATCATGAGAGTTGGGACCATGTGAGAAGATCTGCTGCAGTGAGTTGAATCATTGAAAAGATCATCATCGTCCCTGGAGATTCGGATCGGAGAAGGAAGAAGAGCGTGAAGATAGACCATCAGGGTCTATCCGGCACAACAGATCGATGGGAATGAAATAGAGGCACTATGTACCTGTTTCGCCCGCCTATTTCCAATTGGTGGCAGCCGGAGCCGGTGATCGCACTCTCAATCTGATTGGATATGTCCGAGACTGCCGGGGAACGGCGAGGAGGCCACGGAGACGAGATGCGGTGAAGAGGCCACACAATGAGCTGCGGGGGGAGGGGGGGGAGTGCGGCGAGGAGGCCACGGTGGCGGCAGGGACGACCGGCAAGGAGGCCACGGTGGCGGCGGGGA
>JACEFO010002977.1:0-162945 GCA_015342445.1 Digitaria exilis
AAATCCTGCTGAGCAACAATCTGTTTGCAACGCCATAATTCGAACTGAAAACGTCTGATCGAACGAAAAAGTGTTCACACGAAAGTTGTCCATAAATTTATGGAGTAATGCTGGAGAAATTTCAACGAAAATGGTTCAGTAAAATTGGAGTTATGCTAAAATGGTAACCCCCTGTCTGCTGGAAATTTCTGGGGATAGTGAGATAAATTGAATTTTACACCATCTTAACGACAGTTTCTGCTCAAACCTCCAAAAATGAAAAACTTGTTAGGATTACTTAAACAATGTCCTGGCCAAATTTGGGAATTTTTGAGCTTGTAGATTTCGGAGTTTTGAAATTTTTACTAACCCTGCACAGAATCTGTTCTTATTTTTGGCGCTACCCGGTGCTCACCTTGCCCCTTTTTCCTTTTGGTTCAGATGGACGCCCTCGCTGACTGTGCTAGCCCCCCAACGACGTGTCGCTTCTCTGATTGCTTGGGATGGGAAGGTTTCCCTAGCATCTTGTGGTCGGTTTCTACAGGCACTTGGCTACCCTACACCGCCACAATATGAGAGAATCCTCATCCGAGACCGTGTGTGACTCGTTCCCGTGTGCGTTTGGTGGTCTATCGCCACCCGCCGTGTCCTAGTTCCCCCACCTGGACGGTGGAAGTTCATGGACACCACATGGAGACGAACTTGTGAGCTAGCTGCCTTGAATGGCATCAGTTCTTTTTGTGCTCAGAACCAGAGCTTGGTAGAGCACCAGTTGCTTGGGCTGTTTCACCAACTCAGCCGGATGATCCCCACTGGATGAGGCGCTACCTTAGCTCTCCTTTGAGGATGGCGGAGAGCCCCGTCGCAGCAGCCGCTTTGATGATGAGGTGGATCCGAGCCTATCACCGTTTGCAGGCACTTCTTGGACGGTCGCAGAGCGAGATGCTCAACATTGCCATGGACATGTCGGCTCGCGCCCGTGACATAGGGGTTGAGAGGACCTCTTTGTCCATTGAGGTGACCACTAGAGATGCCATGATTGCTGACTTGGAGAGGCAATTGAATGACCTCCAGATTGCACACAACAACACCCAGAATGAGTTAGCACAAACTAGAGATGAGCTTGAGGAGGTACATGGTACCTTGGAGCATGCAAATGCTATGCTTGCCGCCCATGACGCTCAGCACCTTCTTGAGCAAGAAGGAGGGAATGGTGAAGGAGAGCCCCCGATTCCGACATGGACACGAGGATGACATGCCGCCCCTTCCAGCTCCACCTTCACCTATGGGCAGCGAGGCTACCGCTAATAACTTGGATGATTTTTAGAGTGGTAGTAGCAAGTTTACTCCTCCGCTAGGCCTAGATTTTGGCTTCATGTTATAATAGGCTAGATGGAGTTGAGCTCCTCCTATTTGGTGGCAATGTAAATTAATGGTGTGGTTGTGGTGTAAAACTTGATGATGTTGTTACAGCTGTGTTGAAAACGTTCTGCAGCTGACCTTGTTTTAATTATTGATGGGTTTTCCATTCATTTCTGGGCTGTGATGTGAACTACAAAGTTGTTTGGAATTTGTCAAACAAAATGATCACCGAATTGCAACCCCATTGGTTAAGCGAAATAAAAATGGCAACCAAAACACTATAGCTCGGCCTGCTGAAAAACAGCAAATGCAGAGAGCTAAAGATTGAATTTTTCGGCTTAGTTCCAGTCCGAATTTGATTCCGAGCCCAACATGAAAGTTGTAGAGCATAAAATTTCCGAGCTACTGACCGAATGGGAGCATTTGACTTGTTTCCTGTTGGGAGATATGATTTTTCTCCCGAACTGCGTGCTGATTTGCCATTCTGCGCAGTACACTTAATATATTGTCACGTTCTATCTTGTCATTCATTATGCAAGCTTATGGAATGTGGCTAATACAAGTACCTGCTGCAGATGGCAATCACCCGCAGCGGTCACGACGCTAGTGGCTCCAACGCTAACCAGCAGGGGCCAGAGGGGCAGCAACAGCCACCGCCACCTCCTCCACCGCAGCAACCTCCTACGTGGCAGCAGCTCTACGCCACGCAAACGGAGATTCTCCGGAACCTGCAGCATCAGCAACAGATGATGCAGCAGCAGATGCTTCAGCAGGGAGGTCAACGGGCCCCTCAGCCTCAGGTGGCCCGATACGAGGATTTTCTGGCGACGCACCCGCCGATCTTCTCTCGAGCTGACGAACCTTTGGAGGCCGACACCTGGATTCGAGCTATCGAGTCCAAGTTCACCATTCTGGCGACGCCTTGCACCTCCAACCGCAAGGTCGTGTTCGCGGCACAGCAACTCCGCGGCCCAGCTCTCCTTTGGTGGGAGAATTACCTGGCCCTGCAGCAGGAGGGTCATGTAGTTGAGTGGGATGAGTTCAAGGCTGCATTCAAGGCTCATCACATTCCGGCCGGTCTAGTAGAGCGAAAGCTGAATGAGTTTTTGGCGCTGACCCAGGGTACCCGTACAGTGCTTCAGTACGCCCAGGCCTTCAATGGTCTGTGCCCTTATGCGGGTCATCACGCCGACTCCGACGAGAAGAAGCTAGAGAGGTTCCGACGTGGCCTTAACACCAAGTTAAAGGCACAGTTGCCACCACCCGTGCTGCCACGTACGGCGATCTCGTGAACCTTTGCCATCGCTCAAGAAGACGCCAACATGGTGCACAAGGCGGAAAAGAAGAGGAAGACTCCCGCTGGACCGTCGAGCGCGCAGCCACAAAGGTTCCGCTTGGTTCCCCCGGCTGCACCGCAGGGACAGTCCAGGGCACCTCAGGGAGGTGGATGGGTTGCTAGGCCGCCACAGCCTAACGCGCCTCGTTTCCCTCCACCGAGCAGCAGCAGCAAGCACCAAGGCAAAATGCACAGCAGCCAGCTCGCCCTGGAGCCGGCTATCAGTGCTTCAAGTGTGGAGTAAAGATCATTTTATCAAGGATTGCCCGCAGAACAAGCAGCAAAACCAGCGCCCGGGAAATCAGCAAGGCAAGGGCAAGCAGCAACAGCGTGTGCAAGTTCGCCAAGGACGGCTCAACTACACCACCTTGGCCGACTTACCCGAGGGAGCCCCAGACATGACTGGTACCTTCCCTATCTGCACTCAACCTGCTGTGATATTGTTTGATTCCGGGGCAACACATAGTTTTATAAGCACAAGGTTTCATGTGAAATGCGGATTAAAATCGTACCATTACCAAATCATCATACGTGATATCAACTGCGGGAGGTAAAATTGCATCCAACCAAGTCACCCACAAGGTTCCGATCAGGTTGGGAAGTAAAACATTTCCTACTGATTTGATTCTGCTGGAATGGAAGGAATTGACATTGTATTAGGAGCCAATTGGATGACTCAACATAAGGTTGTCCTAGATGTTGCGGAACGAGTTGTTGAGATAAACTCGCCTACGCAGGGCCCCGAGTGTGCTATATCTGCCACAACGGACTTGTGTCGATGCGTGTGCTTATGCAATGGTAGAAACCCAACTAAAGGACATTCCGGTGGTATGTGAGTATGCCGATGTATTTCCGGATGACTTACCTGGGATGCCGCCGGATAGAGACATTGAATTCGTGATTGAACTTCAACCTGGCACAGCACCTATATCAAAGAGACCATATAGAATGCCGCCCAATGAATTGGCTGAATTAAAAATTCAACTCCAAGAATTGCTAGATAAGGGTTTCATTCGTCCAAGTGTATCACCTTGGGGATGTCCCGCTATCTTTGTGAAGAAGAAGGACCATTCCTTGAGGTTGTGTATTGATTACCGGCCTCTCAATGCGGTAACTATTAAGAACAAGTATCCGCTTCCCCGTATTGACATCTTGTTTGACCAACTAGCTGGCGCCAGAGTGTTCTCCAAGATTGACCTTCGCTCTGGCTATCACCAAATCAAAATCAGGCCTTGTGACATTCCAAAGACTGCCTTTTCCACACGATATGGACTTTATGAATTCTTGGTTATGTCCTTTGGACTCACCAATGCCCCAGCCTACTTCATGTACCTCATGAATTCGGTCTTCATGTCTGAACTAGACAAGTTTGTGGTGGTTTTCATTGATGACATTCTTATATATTCTAAGAATGAGGAAGAGCATGCCGAGCACCTTCGCATTGTTCTTCAGAGATTGAGAGATCACCAGCTCTACGCCAAGTTCTCCAAGTGTGATTTTTGGCTGGAGAGCGTGAAGTTTTTAGGTCACACGGGTTTCCAAGGATGGTATATCCGTGGATCCAACCAAAGTGCAAGAGGTGCTAGATTGGCAACCACCTACTTCTGTCCACGAGATTCGGAGTTTTCTGGGTTTAGCCGGTATTACCGCCGCTTTATTCCGGATTTCTCTCGGATAGCAAAGCCCATGACCGAACTCTTGAAGAAGGGAGTTAAATTTGAGTGGAATGACAAATGTGAGGAAGCTTTCCACACCTTGCGAAGACATTTAACTTCAGCCCCAGTTTTGGCTCAGCCCGATTGCACCAAGCCTTATGATGTCTATTGCGATGCATCAGGCACCGGTCTTGGCTGTGTTCTCATGCAAGAAAACCGAGTGATTGCTTATGCTTCTCGAGCACTTCGGCCTCATGAGCAAAACTACCCCACGCATGATCTTGAGTTAGCAGCGGTTATTCATGCTCTCAAGATGTGGAGACACTATTTGATGGGTGTTCCCTGCAACATATACACAGACCACAAGAGCCTCAAATATGTTTTCACTCAGGCACAATTGAATATGAGACAGCGAAGATGGTTGGAGTTAGCAAAGGACTATGACCTTAGTGTGCATTATCACCCGGGAAGGCTAATGTAGTCGCGGATGCGCTAAGCCGCAAGGCTCGTTGTCATTGTCTTTCCGTGGAGTCCTATGCCGACACCCTGTGTCACGAAATGGCAAAGCTCAATTTAGAGATTGTTCCACACGGGTACTTCAACCATGTTGCAGTGGAACCAACCTTGCACGATCAGATTGTGGTAGCCCAATTAAATGACGCGTGCATTAAAATCCTTAAAAGGAAATTGTCCAAGGAGAAGGTGAAAGAGAAGTACAAGTGTTTCCGGCTAGATGGGCAGGGAGTAATGTGGTTCGGGCATCGCCTCGTGGTGCCTAAAAACACGGAACTCCGGAGGAAGATTATGGATGAGGCACATCTCTCTAAATTTTCTATCCATCCCGGCAGCACCAAAATGTACCAAGATTTGAAACAAACTTTTGGTGGACATCGAATGAAGCGAGAAATTGCCACGTATGGTGTCGGAATGTGACACATGCCAGCGGGTTAAGGCCAGGCACTTGAAGGTTAGCGGCACGCTTCAACCTCTACCTATTCCCTCATGGAAGTGGGAAGATAATAAGCATGGACTTCATTGTTGACTTCCCAGAACCCCGCAGGGGCACGACTCCATTTGGGTAATTGTGGACCGCCTTACAAGACCGCACATTTTATTGCCGGTCAATACCTTTTATAACGCTAAAGAAGTACGCGGAGATTATTTGGAGCGGATCGTTTGTCTACATGGGGTACCCAAGACGATAATTTCAGATCGTGGTGCTCCGTTCGTAGCACGCTTTTGGGAACAGTTGCAATGTCCCTAGGCCACCAAACTGATCCGTAGTTCGGCATATCACCCACAGACCGATGGCAGACGGAAAGGGTAAACCAAATACTCGGAGGATATGCTTCGAGCTTGTGTTATCCATTATGGGAAGAATTGGGGAGAATTGTTTGTCTCTGGCTGAATTCTCCTATAACAACAGCTACCAAGCGAGCCTTAAAATGGCACCTTTCGAAAGCCTATATGGTAGAAGATGTCGGACCCCGTTGTGTTGGTCCCAGGCAGGGCGAGAGATTACTTAATGGCCCTGACCTTGTGAAAGGGAAGCAGAAGAAAAGGGTAGATCATTCGGGAGAACTTGAAGACCGCTCAGTCACGGCAAAAGAGCTACTTTGACCAGCGGCGGAAGCCACTTCAGTTTGAAGTTGGTGATCACGTGTATCTTAAGGTCTCCCCGACCAAGGGTGTGCATAGATTCGGACTAAAAGGCAAGCTTGCACCTCGCTTTATCGGCCCGTATGAAATCACTCAGCAATGTGGGCGGTAGCCTATCAAGTGAAGCTTCCCGAGAAACTTTCAGCGGTACACAATGTATTCCATGTTTCTCAACTCAAGAGGTGTCTTCGTGTTCCAACCGAGGTTATTGAAGAGGAACTCTCGGTTGAACCGGATCTCTCTTATGATGAGTATCCTGTTAAGATCCTCGACGAGAAAGAGAGACAAACACGAAGGAAGGGAGTTAAAATGTACAAAATTCAGTGGAGTCATCACTCCGAAGATGAAGCCACATGGGAAACCGAAGACTATCTAAAGAAGAACTACCCCGACATCCTTTCTTAGACCAAGGTACCTTTTTCCCACCTTGTTCCTAAGTGTAATCGAATCTCGGGACGAGATTCCTTTTAAGGGGGGTAGGCTGTGACATCTCTGATGTCAAAAGAATTAAAAAGTGCAATTAAAATCAATGCAACAGGAAATTGGGTTGAAATTCAAAAATTCGTCAAAAATTCAATTATAACTCAAAAACAAGGGTTGTTTGGCACCCAACTAAAACTTAAACATCTCGGACAGCCCTTCGCGACAACCTCGCCACGGCGTTCGCGCCGATCGGTGACCCTCGAGCGGGAATGTCCGTCACGATCGAGGTTAGCCGTAAAATCCGTCCCGATCGAGCTATGTCCGTGACGATCGAGCCTAGTCAGTATGTCCGTGACGATCGAGCTATGTCCGTGACGATCGAGCCTAGCCGGTAGTTTCCGTCACGATTCGAGGCTGCACGACAGGACCCTCGAGGCCCCGCCGTCCGTCGCGCTCGAGGCTCCGCAGCCAAGCTCGAGGACTTACCCTCGAGCGACGTTCCGTCACCCTCGAGGCTCCGCAGCCAAGCTCGAGGACTCACCCTCGAGCGACGTTCCGTCACCCTCGAGGCTCCGCAGCCAAGCTCGAGGACTCACCCTCGAGCGACGTTCCGTCACGCTCGAGGCTTCGTAGCCAAGCTCGAGGGGGGGCACTCACCCTCGAGTGGCGTTTCCGACCATTCGAGGCTCGGCAAGCTCGAGCTTGCGGTTCAAGCTCGAAGCGCCGTAGCGCCTGGTCGAAGTGCCCGGTCCAAGCTCGGAAGTTGTGTCCCGCACCTCAAACTCCAACTTTTAATTTTACACGTTTCGAAGTTCAGCTCAAATTTTGGAGAAAGTTCAAAAGGGGCAAAGAGCTCCACGGGGCTGCCAGCTCGCCCCTGGCGCGCTCTGCTCCGGCCGGAGTCCGGCCGCCACGTGGCCGGCGTGTGGCGGAGACCGCGTCGGGTCGGCCGAGCTGTGGCGGCAGCTAGCTTTGTCCTCACGCGTTTGTCCAAGCCTTCCGTACCGTCACTTCGCGGGCGACGGCGCACTGCTGCCTCGCGCCGCGGAGCGCCATCATGGCAAGCTCGCTCGGCACTGGTCGCAGCCGCGCAGCGCCGCCCCGCAGTCGCGATGCTCGCTCGCTACGCGCCAAGGAGCACTGTGGAGGATCCCCAGCGATCACGCCACAATCTTCCTCGCCCAATCGTGTCGCGCGCGCTCTGTTCGAGCTCGCCGCGCCATCAATGGCGACCGCGACAGCCACCCACGCGCATCGCACGCTCCCGAGGCCGCACAGTGCCTCCCTTGCGTGCCCAAGCACTCCACCGCGCACTCCCACCCCTCCTCTCACTCGCTCACTTGGTCATTTCCACTTCCCCGCGCTCGCTCGGTCTTCTTCCTCCTCGCGACGCGCAAGCCGAACCCAAGCTCTTCGCGAATTCCTCGTCCACGCTCCACCATTCCCCAATCCATCCCGCACGGAGCTAGTCCACTCCACCAGCTCCAAAACCCCCCAACTTTCCCCAAGCTATTGTCCCTTCTCCGGCGAGAATTTGCGATTTCCCCCAAATCGCGAATTCCGGCCGTCGAAGCACCCGCACGTCGAGACCCTACTCCGAGCCGTCCCCGAGCTTCCTCGAGCACGCCATTAGCTTCCCCAAGCTCTGCTGGTGCTCAAGGACCTCTCCCCCCTCCGCGAACGACCCCGAGCTCGCCGGCGTAGAAGCCGCGGCGGCCGCGCCGCCACCTCCTCGTCGCCGGCACAACTCCGACCTCCCCCAGCCTCCAAACCGTCCTCAAACGACTCGTGGTGAGCCCAGGATCATTTCCCCCCACTTCCCCGTGCCTAGTTCGCCGTAGTTTGCCCGGCGCAACTCCGGCGAGGTCCCAGGGACCTTTCTTCATCGTCTACCTTTGTTTAAGGGCCTCTGTGCAAAAGTGCAGGACTGGTTCGCGAAGTTTTGAAAGATCTAGGGTTCTCTGCGTAAAAAGATTCTTAAGTCTAGGTTTGATTTTTCCCGAAACTTGTAAAATCCATTAAAACTCGTACAAAAATCATAAAAATGCAAAAAAATACTCTCTGGATTCCTGAGAGTCTAAACTACAATCTCTATTAGACATGTTTGTACTTTTGACGAACTGTATGTGAATTAAAATTCAAACTATGAAAACCTAAAGTTGTGCACCATTTCAAATCCAGAGCTACGCTAGGGTTGAGCTTTGGATATGTTGTTTGTAGTGACTTGGGACAGCTTGTGTCCAAAGGGGACTTAAAAATATGAACTACAGCTCCTGTTATGAATTAAAATAGGTTTTCTGTCTTTTGCAGTGCAGAAATCATTAAAAATAATCTGGGCAGTGAAAAAT
Source organism: Digitaria exilis (assembly GCA_015342445.1). Taxonomy (NCBI): domain Eukaryota; kingdom Viridiplantae; phylum Streptophyta; class Magnoliopsida; order Poales; family Poaceae; genus Digitaria; species Digitaria exilis. Next base: position 8,763 of record JACEFO010002977.1, read on the forward strand.
CATCATTTTGCTCCTGAGGACTAAAAACTCGTTAGCACACCTGTGAAAAATGAGAAACTTAATTTTTGCTCAGCTTAGGATGGTAAATAATTAAATATGTGTTTTTGGATGGAAAATTATTGAGGACTACCCAAGGGTTATTTTGAGCCATCACTTGTCCGGAGCCCTCCTCATGCTTATGCCTAGCTTTGGTAGGAAAATCTCCTGAAATGGATGAATTTTCAATTTTATATGAATTAATTTCAATTCTGCTGGCAGCAACTTGATATAATTTTTATAAATTATGTGTAGCTCAAAATTAGCTAAATTTTGGAGTGAGCTTAGCTCTTATACTCCAGTAGCTGCCATAAAGTTTATAGATAAAAATGATGAACAGAAATGGAGAAACAAAAATGCGAAGTAATCTAGATGGAAATCGATTTATATAAAAGAATAAACCTTTTTGTAGTTAGATAGAATAAAATAAATGGAATCTGAAATTCCAGAACAGCCACCCTAAGTTATGCATATCATGTAGAAGGCGCTATCCCAGACGGCGACTACACCCTCATCCCCGCAGACGAGGAAGGAGTCCCGGAGCACGGTGCCGGTGTAGAAGTGACCAACCCGGAGGCTAACCCCCAGTCCGAGCAAGAAGGCAAGCCCCGGAGCATAACCTAACTTTACCAAATTATGCACTTTGAATTCTCTATGTCTGTGCATTTACGTTTCAAGGAGTTGATTGAATACCTTAGCTGCACATTTCCTAGTACCTATGAATTGCAATACTAGTATGAAAGGATCGATAGAGCATTGCTTTAGGTCCGTTACAAGTCGAGTGATTTCCTGTCACTCGCGAGACATAGGAATTGCTTGTCTTTACTTATGTTGGAATCATAAGGATTGACGGGCGGGATGATAGATGTAGATCTCCCGTCCGTGTATGATAATTGATTTAAGGTCGAAATGTGTGGTTGAGTGTGTCAAGTTTTTGAACGTACCACATGCATGCCGGTATATGGGAGCCGGTAAGCCCGGTACCAGATTGAAGCAGCTAGGGCCGATAGCCATCTCTCCTTGGAAACTTTGTTTCCCCTGCCGTACACTTGTGGATATATGCGTGATGCTGTGAGTGAAGCAGTAAACCTTTATCCTAAGGAAGTGGACCCGGTTCCGAATTGTGGATCGATGGGAAAGGTTGGGAAATGCTTGTACCTTTTATAGCAGGCAGAGTATCCGTGTGTGTTGGGTTTTCCCTGGCCAGGTAGCACAAATTCGGTTCGAACTGTCCGCTTCTCGCGGTTAATGAGACTGCTTGACCGCCCTGCTACATTGAGTAACAAGTGGAATTATGAGATTTATGAACTTGTTGTATGAATTAAATTGTATTGCACCACTTGTATGCTTAGAGAGGATGCTAATCTAGAATGGTTAAATTTACTAGAATATGATGCTAAAACTTGAAAGCAAGGACTTATTTAGTTGCTTTTTGGCAAACAAACCCACTAGCCAAAAGCCTTTCATTGTCTAGATGTCGGTGATGTAGTTTTCACCCGACGGGTAAGTCTTGCTGAGTATTAGTATACTCAGCCTTGCTTGTGGCATTATTTTTACAGGTATTCCTTTGGATGTCGATGCTTTGTCTTGGCCTGTCCAGGTTCCACCTGGCTGGCACATCGAATGGGTTCCGTCCTCTGGCGAGGATCGGGAGGAGTAGCTTCGTGGCAGGCTTCAGCACGGAGTTGCTTGTATCGTCGTTAGATGTTTATCTTCCGCTGCAATGAACGTTAATTTCAGTTGTTGAACTTTTAAATTCCGCTGCAAGACTTGTACTCTGATTTAAATTTGAACCTGGTTTGTAATAACTTGTAATACCTATTTGTGTAAGTTAATTTGTGGAATGTTGTTATCTCTGGAACTCACCTTCGTGTGGGCGTGCTGTTGTTTCGATCGAGAAAAGTACGTGGTTTAATCGGGTTTAATCCGACGGCGCTCCAGCTTATTCCGGATTAAGTGCCTGACTACGTGATTAGTGGTCCCAAGGTACTTAACTCGGAATAATTTCGGAGTGGAACCGCCACAGTTCTGGGCACTGCAGCAAAAGGAGGGGGAACGATCCCAATTCAATTGGCGATGTCGTACGCTTGAAACTATTGTAATGGACTTTTTGCCACGAATGGATGGCTTTTTAGCAATAGACTTCGGTACAATTAAGGCCATGGCTGTTTTGAACGACTTTCTTATTCGGTTTCTGTTTCCTTTTCATGGCTTTGTAATAATGAACAGCTATATGCAGCTACCACTCCAGAGGCTGGAATATTAAAATATATTCCTGTTTCTATAAAAAATCTTCCAAAACTTGTCCTAAAAGTACCAAACTTATTTAGAGTGTAGAGTTATTTTATCAATTCCAATTTCAGTTTCAGTAAACGACTGCATTGTTTCTCTTGTGTTTGCAACATCCTTTGGCACCATTAATTCTGCGATGTATCTGTATGCTGAGGCGAACACAATCTGCATTTGTCACAAAATGGTCGATTGATCACACATCTAACCTGATTCCCTAAAGGACCTGACCTGAATGGTCAATTGATGACACATAGTATGCAGAGTTCAGTAGATAGCAATTTGTAAGCTTTTGCTTATGCGAAAACATCCCTATTGAAGAAAATGATTCATTGTCGAGGCACATATAACGATCCACAAGACAAGCCCAACCAGGTTGCAATTCATATATTCCAAATAATGAAAAATGCTAAACTTTTCTCAGAGCACCTTTGGCCCAGTACTTATTATCACCACAGTAACGCAAACATGTGCACAATCAAATGAAGAATGGCAGGGCTACAAGGTAAAGACTGCATGCTTGATGCAGCTTACGACACACTGACGAAAAATACAAAGAAATTAGACCAGGATGGGCCTAGGAACATGCATATAGGAATATACACTACTCAGCATAACGAGGTTTTCAGCAGAGTTGGGATTCCTCATCTCACATCATCCACCAACAGAAAATTGTCTCGATGCACCACAGGAGTTCACACCATAAACCTGCACATGTAACAGAGGGTCAACTAGGCTTTTGAATACTAACTCGTCCCACATGATTAAACAAACTAAGCACATAAAACACAACAGAAATCTTGCAGGCATTCTAATTCCAGCAATGGAATTCAGGTAAACAATGCTTACATTTTTTAAGTCTGAATTCAGATTTGAACCATTTAACTTGACAAATAATCATCAAACAGCAGTGGTATGAAAATTGTTGCCAGACTAGACATCACAGATAATATTACTATCGTGTTAGGTTATCCACAACTGACCTACAGTCCTTGCAGGGATTACCTAAACCAAAAGGCAGCCTGCAGGATATAGTAGACCAGGGTGATGGGCAGAGAAATCAGCATCCATAAATCATTGACATTGTGAAATTGAGTGGCTGAGTGACGAGAGTCTATCACTATATCACGGCATCACGCATGCAAGCAGAGAAAACTTGAGCATATATGAAATTAAAGGATCGAGGAAACTCTTACTGTTTTACTGAGGAGAAATTGTAGGTGTTTGATCCTAGTATCCAACTAGCATCATGAGAGTTGGGACCATGTGAGAAGATCTGCTGCAGTGAGTTGAATCATTGAAAAGATCATCATCGTCCCTGGAGATTCGGATCGGAGAAGGAAGAAGAGCGTGAAGATAGACCATCAGGGTCTATCCGGCACAACAGATCGATGGGAATGAAATAGAGGCATATGTACCTGTTTCGCCCGCCTATTTCCAATTGGTGGCAGCCGGAGCCGGTGATCGCACTCTCAATCTGATTGGATATGTCCGAGACTGCCGGGGAACGGCGAGGAGGCCACGGAGACGAGATGCGGTGAAGAGGCCACAACAATGAGCTGCGGGGGAGGTGGGGGGAGGTGCGGCGAGGAGGCCACGGTGGCGGCAGGGACGACCGGCAAGGAGGCCACGGTGGCGGCGGGGACGACCGGCAAGGAGGCCACGGCGGGGTCGACCGGTGGAAGAGAACGACGCCGGCCACGGCACCGAGGGGAGCGAGCCGGATCTCGGAACGCAACGCGGAGGGCAGTATATGCATATACGAGACGCAGAGTTATCATATTGCCCCTCCATTTTGTTTTCCAAAAAACAAATACTTCACCAAATACAAAAAAGATCAACGGCTACAATTTATTTAACAAATAGTACCGCTTGGTACCTTTTTGTACCTATCAAGCATTGTAAAACGCCTAATAAACTATAGGTGCGCGTGGCCAGTCGACCACCGTGGCAGTAAACATGAACTCACAAAGAACGACATGGATTAACACTTGAGATTTCTACTGTCTAAGTGCCTGTAGAATAGTAATAACACTGGTCACCAGCAGCCGCTCACGACATATTCAACAGAAGACAATTGAACTAGGCATGTTATATGATTGCTTCATTTCGGTTTAGCATATGCATATAATAATACTGAGCAGGAAACCTAGATACACATGTTGTTACATCGTCCTATTCCAATGCCACGCACAGTAGATGCTCTGAACGTGACACCAAACCACAATCACGGGCTGAAACTCGATGTTTTCCCTTAGGGCCTTAGGGGGTCCCCGGGAGTCGATTCTTGGATGCGAAGGACGGCGGTACACCAGGAAACAGGGGAGGGAGCAACGGAGGAAGAAGCTGTGGTGGGGGTGGCGGCGGCGGCGATTGTAATAACGGTGGCAGGCCTGACAGCTGCGGTGGTATTATCGATGACGGCGGCGGCTGTGGGACAAGCGGTGGCAGGATGGACGGTGGAGACGGCGTGGGCAGGAGTGGTGGCACGAGAGACGGCGGCGCTGGCGTGATTGGGTTCGGCGGGATGGGCACGCCGCCGATGTTGGGAGGCTCCGGCACCAACGGGAGCGGCGGGAAGAAGATACCCTTCTGGCCACAGAGCTCTGGCACATGCACGCCGAACTCGCCTGCGGAGAAGACGCGAGCGCCGCCGCCGCGGCGCTTCGGGGCGACGAGGCGGAGCCCGCGAGAAGAGGAGGTCGCGGTGGCGGCGCACGCCGCCGCGTTGTGATTCGATGGCTGCTGGAGGCGCACCGAGCAGGACGTGACGGATGGGAGCCGCCCGCTTGTCTCCTGCGGCAGGTGGACGTGGAACCTGCCGTGGCGGTCGGTAACGACCTCCTTCTGGAAGACCGTGCGGCCGTTCCCATCGTGACAGTGGACTGCAACCAGGGTGCCTGCGACATGGGAAGAGAGCAGGGCGCATGCATTTGCAGTGTTAGAAACCGGATGCCCGGTCACGCAATCCCGCAATGTTCTTTGAGACATAACATTTTGTAAACATGACGCTGATTAATTGAGGCAATTGTGGTGTTCCCCACCGTACCTGAGATGGTGTTGGTGGTCTCGGAGCCAGAGTGAACGGAGCCGACGACGACGGCGCCTGTCAAGGGTGGCCGCGGATCCTTCCGGCCATGGCGGGCGGCGGGGTAGCAGGGGAAGCAAGAGAGCAGCACCAAGGCAAGGAGCAACCAAGAAGAGTTCATTGTAGCGGTGCTGGTACCCATCTTCTAGTGGGATGGGGCCTTTGTCTACATTGCTACGTCTGGGATGTTTCTTATAGATGGAGAGGAGAGAGCCGTGATGGAGCAGAGCACTGATGCTCGTACACAAGACTAGCTGCATGCGTTCATAGGGTTGAGCCACACTGACACAACAGAGACCGCATTGCTGTCGAAACCTGAGTACTACTCCTCCAGTAAAATTAGAGTATTTCTAGTACTACTCCAGCAAAATTAGAGTATTTCTTCTCTATTTTTTTCGACAAATACTCTCCCTCAGTAAATTAATTCTGAATGTAGCGCAAACAAGTCAGGTTTGGACTTGTTTGTCAACTTGAAAGTTAGTTGAAACAAATTTTCAATTGTAGCATCATTGTTAACCCCCACAATATGGAGATTTGGTCATGCAGCTTTTAAACATTTTGTAGTTTTGAAATCCATCATCTGCACATGGTGCTTATGATGCTACTAAACATGGTAGCACCCAGATAGGTGCATGAAAAATCCATCCTAAGATATGAATAAATAGTTCATGCGAAAATCACACATGCCAAATTCAAAGTTGAACAAAACCTTCTGCAAATGGAAATAGAAAAGAAAAATAAATTAGCACTTGAGTAACTATCGGCGCAATATAGATAGCTGATTGACAACTTGTAATTATTTCACTGTCGATTTAATTTTTTCCTCCTCAGCACAATTCTTTACTTGATCTTAAATTTAATATTTGATAGATGTTTGCTTCCTCTATCTATCCATATTATATTTTTGGATGGAAATTGAGTGCACTAATTGTACCTAACCTGTGGTAGCAATGGATGTATGATACTCCCTCCAAACTTAAATATAAATATCGTTTAGGATAAACAGTGGCGGATTCAGGAGGGGGGCTGAGGGAGCTCCACCAGCCCCCTACGGACTGCAACCACCTCTATTAGAAGGGAGAGCTATACAAGGAAAAGTTGAGGGAAGAAGAACAAAGGATGTGTTCCACTTCTTTTTTTAACAAGGATGTGTTCCACTTAGTTTGTCGGATCCGATATGCATGGAGCTCGGTAATTTCTATCTCGCACTCTAATGTGAACGCGTCTACGGATGGCCAGCCGTCTTTGAAACTGCAAGGACGTACATGAATGGACGTCTAGAGTCTAGACGGAAGGAATGGATATGTTTTGGAAGGTTCTGCGCCTTCGTCTTTGTCGTGGATCGGAGGGACGTCTATACTTGTGATCTGCGGCCAGTAGCGTTTCTTGGTCATGTCATCATAATTCATACACGGTTTCTTGGCGTTTTTTGCCTTCACGGGCTGTTGTTAGGACGTACCAGAGTAGGCAGCGCATCATTCAACGAGCCAATAGTGAACAATAATGTCTACTATAGCTAGGATCGGAGTCGGCAGCGAATCACTAGCCAATAGTGAAGGATAATATTTGCTTGGTTTAGCTCATAGGAACGATTCTGGCCTCTTCATCTTGGAAATAGGGAAGTAGCTAGCAGCCTAGCAGGAAAGGTTATAGAATGGATCCAAACTAGCTCTCGCCGCTCTCTGGACAACGCTTCCAAATTCCAACCTTGATGAGATTACAGGAATTTGACACAGTTCCATCTCATATAACTTTTCGGAGCTAACAAAACATATTTTTCCCTACACTATATTTTTACCATCGGTAAAGCTGTTGGTGAAAAGTATTTACACTGCTAGTTCTATCGGCCAATGATGCTACTTACCCGATCTTGAACCGGCGGGTTCCTGTGCCAAACCAGCGGTGAAAAGCCTATTGTACAAAACTACAAATACCCCATTCTTCTTCCCAACCCGACGTCTGTCATTTCTCCCACCATCGTTGCTGTTATTTCTGACCAAATTGGTCAAAAGAACACCCGGAACCCATTGAAGAATGGTCATTACAGGCTCAATGTAAGGTTGGTGACTAGCAACCCATTTAATTCATTGCTCGTTTCATCCGCTAGATTTTTTGCATTTTTTATGGATAGTCATTATAGTAACTTGGTCACTCTGGCAGGAGCGCAATACCAGGACTTTTGTCGACGCAAAAATCGGAAAAGATCTTCACGTGCTAGCACACGAAATCGGTTGTGACCGTGGATGCAGAGCGTGCCAGTCAATCTGACCTGTTGGTTGACAAGGAAGATCGGACGTTAGTAAACACGGCGAAATCGGCTGGATTTCCGATTTAGCGATGAAGACAAGATCAGCAGTGGATTCTGATCTACAATAACGAACCGGTTAGATCAGCCAATTCTGATGCGAAGCAGAGTTAGATTACTAAAACATAACCTACCAAGCTAAGCAGGGCAACACTTAGAATAGATCTAAATGGCTATAACAGATCCAATAATGAATAGCAAATAAAAGCCGAATAAAACTGATTCTAAGCTAGATAAAGGTTGAATAAAACCTAAACGAAGTAACAGCGATACGCCGGTTACTAAAGCCTAGATATTTATTCGATAACTGTCGAATAACTCCAAGCGAAGCAACAACGATGCGCCGGTTGCTAAAGCCTGGATCTTACTCAGTAATACGGGACTTACAGGCAAGCCTTGAGATCTGATCACCCTCGACGTGTCCAAAAGAACTCGCAAAAAGAAGATGAAGTTGTCGAAAATGTATGAAAATAGATGCGAAAAAGTATAAAGGTTTGTTGTTGCTGGTGTGTACAGACCCTCATGACCATGTAAGGCCGCTATTTATATCCTAAGAATTACAACTCCTAACTCTTTACGACAAACTTACTTGATGCAAAAGAAAAGACTCTTTTACAACCGTCTACGACTCGAACTGTAAAGATAACCGACTCTTTATCTCGACCCTTCTATAAGCTTGACTGGTGGGTTTTTCACCCAGGATCTCCCACGTCATTCGCCTTTTCCGATTCTGACTTGAACCGGCCTCTTCCATCGGATTCCGATTCTGATTTTGAACGAGTCTGCTCTCTTCCTCTTCTTGGATTCCAATTCTGATTCTGCTTCATTTGACACCGAGGTGACCTGTCAAAATCCGGTGTGAACACATGCCCCCCTAGTTTCAAGATAGAATCCGATTTTGACTCTAAACTACCTAATCCTTATCCTTTATGCTTTCTAGGTCAAACTTTCTCTTTCTCCTTTTTACCCTCGGCGAAATCTATATAAGACCAGCCTCTTCTTCTTCCTCATCATCTTCTCCACAGAGTCGCCACCATTTCGTCTTCCTCTGTTCCAAGACCTTCCCAGACCACTGAGCACGAGTGCCCCTGAGCATCAACCTGAAGATTCCGCTGCAACCTCCCTTCAATGGCATCTTTTACGGAAATCCCCGAGGTAAATATCCATCCATCATTTCTAGATCCATACTGCTAGTAGATCTATTTTTACTCATAGCAAGAACGTTTACTAGGCGCTGCGTGATAGTATCATCATACCAGTAGAGAACAAGCCCGGCCTCACCATTCTAGGCCTAGTTGGTGCTCTAGGTCCTACGGACTTTATCAACCAAGAAACGCAGAGGCTCCTTCAAATCTTTCAATTTAGAGCATGATTGGAACAACGCCTTTAGGTCGTGGCCAACCCTCCCCATTGGATGGACAACATGGTATAAAAGGGTTGCCAAGTCAAAGGGGATGAACGGGATGTGACATCTCTGATGTAAAAGTATTAAAAGTACACTTAAAACAAGTGCAAGAGGGAAATAGTGAAGATGGAATTCAAAAATTCATCAAAAATTCGAATTAAATTCAAAAACAAGGGTTGTTTGACACCCAACTGAAAACTCACGAATTTTGTACTAAACTTGAAAATCTCCAAAAATAAAAGTTGTTTGTCATCACAAATAAGGCCTAGTCACTGTTTGGAACTTTTGAAAATTTTGCAGTTTAGTCCCTCAAAAACTCAGAAAACCAATCTGAACACCTTTTTGAATTTGGGTTGTTTGAGCTCGAAAAATTAGAAATTTCAGGTTCACCCCAAAAAGAAAGTTGTGTCCCACCTCTTAAACTCCAACTTTTATTTTCACACTTTTTCATGTTCAGCTCAAATTTTTGGAGAAAATTCAAAAGGGGCAAAGGAGCTCCACGGGCGCCCAACAGTGGCCCTGGCGCGCCCCTGCTCCGGCCGGGCGTCGGCCGCCACGTGGCCGGCGAGCGGCGGAGGCCGCGCCGAGCAGGCCGAGCCACGGCGTCGGGTGGCGCGTGTCGTCTTGCGTTTGTCCAGCCCTTCCCGCACCGTCACATCGCCGTCGACGCGCCGTGTTGCCTCGCGCCGCGGAGCGCCATCAGGGCGGTCGAGCGCCGCCGTGGCCGCGCGCTCGCGCGCGCGTCGCGCAGAGCCGCCTCGCGCGAGATGCCTCCCCGCTCCGCGCCAAGAGGCTCTGCAGGAGATCTTCCACTGCTCCACGCCTCAATCTTTGACGTCCAACCGTCGCGCGCGCTCTGTTCGAGCTCGACGCGCATCAATGGCGCGTCACGTCGGCCATTACTCCTCACGCGCGCTCCCAAGGCTGCACGACCCTCTCTAGTGTGCCCAAGCCTTCCACCGAGCCACTCACACTCTCCCCTAGCTCGCTCACTTCACCAGCTCGCTCCCTCGCGCCTCGCTCCGTCGTCTTCAACCTCGCGCCGCACGGACCGAGCCGAGCTTCGAGACCAAATTCGCCCTACACTCTCCACCATTCTCAAATTCCTCGCGCACGGAGCTAGAACCCTTCGCTAGCTTCCTTTTCCCCCACTCCTCTCGAGCTATCATCGCTTCTCCGGCGAGAAATCGAGATTTCCCCCAATCTCCATTTTTCGGCCGCCGGAGCACCCTCACGTCGAGACCCTACACCGAGCCATCCCCGAGGCCAACCGAGCACGCCAACGGCTTCCCCGAGCTCCACTGGTGCTCTAGGACCCCTCCAACCCTGACGAGACCCACTACCCTCACCGGCGTAGAAGCCGCGGCGACCGCGCCGCCACTGCATCGCCGCCGGCCATCTTCCGAGCATCCCCCGGCCTCCCAACCGCCACCAATCGACTCGTGGTGAGCCACTAGTTCTTTTCCCCCACTTCCCCGACCCTAGCTCGCCGTCGTTTGGCCGGCGCAACTCCGGCGACGAGCCAAGGACCAAAGTTCATCGTCTTCGTTTTTCTAGGGTCCTTTGCGCAAAAATCAGGGACTGGTTTTGTAACACCCAGATTTCCAAGAAATCCGAATGCTTCCATATGTGTGCCCAGGATGTCCACAGAACACATATAGATTACAAATATTGAATCTCAGAGAACACAATGCTCGAATAAAATAGTTTATACCAGAGTTTAACACAAGACATAGTCTTAAATAGATAACACAGCGGAAGACTTAATATTATTAAACGTCTTAACTAGGTAGAGCCTCAAATCCACAGGGACACCGACTGGTTGAACACAGCTTAGAAGTACGGCAGATCCTCCGGAAACTCAGCAAGCGACTGATCATTCATTGCTCCATCTGTTACCCATCCGGGATTTTGTTGAATAGTTGCAAGTGTAAGTAAACCATCTTACTTAACAAGTATAACACGGGTTATGCAGGAATAAAAGGCTGGACACGGCTGAACTGCAGTAGCACTTTTAGTTGTCTCATTTTATTATCATCCAAATTACTACCAATGAGTAGAATCCCAAGTATAAACCCATTAATAAGGTGTAAGTGATTATAGAACAAACCAATATCAACCACTAATATCATCTTCTAATCAAAAAGGATCCAGGCCGCTCGTATCCGTGAGCACGGCTATCATGATAGATCAACACTCTGCAGAGGTTTCGCCCTTTACCCGCCGGTCACATAAATCCAAAAGAACTTATGTTACGAGGACTTTCACAAAACACCCTAACAAGCACAGTAGCCGTTTTGGTTCAACATAGGAAGCATAACCCGAGGCATCGAGATTGACGTACGCTCAGGGCGCAACGTGAGGGGGTCAATGGCGTCCAGAGCGAGAGCGCATTCATCGCAACGTGTGAAGCTGCCGTACATCGGGCGCTTACATCACGGGACTTTGCCTAACGGGGCATAGCCAACGGATAACACCGTCCTCGATGGATCAAACTATACTCTCACCCATGCACCCCACATACGCCTTTCGGTAACCACTGGCGAGCTAGAGACGTACAAGTTAATTATCCAAGACCAGAGCCATTATAGTTCCAACGGCGGCGAACAGGTTCCTGGGTTGTCTCTTTAAGAACCGGACCTTATGGAGAGACATTAGAACAAAGCACAAAGCACATGCTCTAATTCCCTAGATCAAACCTTATAGAGACACTAGAACAAAGCACACAGCACATGCTCTAGTTCCCCGAACCATGTTGCTAAAAAGCATCTTTTAGTCATCATTGAAGTGAACCATTAATTCAATATTGACATTAAAAATTAATGTTGGTTGCAGCGCGTAGCATAAACTAACCATAATGCATATAACCCCTGGGTAATCAAGGAATAGGGTAAAGACTAGGAACATCCTTAATGGTTAACAGTATTAGACACATGCATATGATTTATGTGATTAATCGGTGTATAGGTAACAAGGATGGTCCGTGTTATACTTGCCTTCCTCAGTGAACTGCTGCTGCACTTGATCTTCGTGAACGGGATCGTCGGCGAACTCGAACGGCTCGGCAACTACTCACATCGATCACCACACAAGCATCCACACATACATGCAATCAAGATATTTAATTAGAACAGTACACCAAACATAAACAAAAGATGAAAAGAGGGCTTTAGAACTACTCTACGCTTCACTACGAACACGTGAGCGCGAAAATCACTCAAATCGGAGTTAAAACGGAGAAACTACGCTAAAAACGGGCTCTAGGGGCTTGCTGGTAAAGATTTTAGGCTTCCAGGGGTGTTTTTGAAAGAAACCAGGGACCTAAAACGTAATTTTGAATAAAAACACAAGGGCTGCGGCGTAAAAACGACTTCTAGGACGGCGGGCATGATTTTTCAAAAGGACAGGGGCTAAACCGAAAGAAAAAGGATTTAGTTGTAATTACTTTTGAATAGAGGTGGACCGCAGTTTGATTTTTGAAAAACAGAGGGGCTCTTTTGCAAAATCGCCACGGCAACGGCTGGATGCTGACGTCGGCTGACGTCACCATTGACCGAACCGTGGACCGGCTTGAACCGCGGTTTATGGGAACCGGCTCGGTTTAAAACGGCTTTTAGATCTGGCCGTCGGATTGGATCTGAACGGCTACGAGCGCTTGGGAGCTTAGGTCGCCGGAGCGCGGCGGCGCTAGGTCGAGACCTCACCGGAGTTAGCTCGGCTGGGGGCTAGAACGCTCAGATTCTCGCCGCGCTTGGCCCTAGAGGTAGAGGAGACGCCATAGGTTCGGTTTTGGGGGTTGGAAGCGGGATTTGGCCGGTGGAGGCGGCTTGCGACGCACGGCGGCGGAGGGACTACCACGGTGAGGTCGTACGCGCGGAGGAGAGGGAGAGAAAAGGGGATTTTGGCCTCGGCTTGCTCCTTACCACACGGAGAAGCTTCGGGGCAACCTCTTGGCGACTAGGCGGCGGTGAGACGGCGGATTGATGGCGGCGGCGCGAGCTCGGGGTCGGCGGCTAGGGTTTGCGATGTGGGGGATCCGCGAGGAGGGGCGGCGGCTATTTATGGGGGCTTTAGGCTCCTTGGCGTGCGCGCCAAGTCACGAGGAAGGCGGCGTGTGCGGAGGGGACTCGCGGCGGCACGGCGCGGTGGAGTCCCGCTTGCCCACGGCGAGAGGAAGGAGGTGAAGATGACAGGTGGGCCCGGGTGTCAGTGGCAGAGGGGAGAGAGGAGGCGCGCGCTGCAGAGAGAAAGGAGAGGCTGACAGGTGGGGCCGGCTGGTCAGCCGCAGCGGGAGGAGACGCGCGCGCTGGGCTGCTAACTGGGCTGGGCTGCGGTGACGCGAGCTGCTCTGCTGGGCTGCGCAGTGGTGGGCTGGCCGAGCTGGGCCGAAAAGAGAGAGGGGAAAAGAGAGAGAAAAGAAAAGGTTTTTCTTTTATTCAAACACTCATTTGAATTCAAATTCAAACTCAAATTTGAATTCAACAATCAAAAATAAATGCACCAGCATGAATGCAACAATAATGTTTCTATTTCCTATATTTGCTTTTATTTATTCAAAAATTTTTATTTTCCCTACATTAATTATGATCTCTTCAATATAAAAAGGCAATTAATTACTAATTTTTAATTAGGGCCATTTTTAGGGTGTTACAGGTTTGTAAGGTTTTGAAAGTTCTAGGGTTTACAGCGTAAAAAGATTCTTAAACCTAGATCTATTTTTCCCAAATCTTGTAAAATCCACCAAAATTCGTACAAAAATCAGAAAAATGAACAAAAATACTCCCTGGACTCGTGAGATAGTAAACTCCAATCTCATTTAAGCATGTGTATACTTTTGGTGAACCAATTTTGAATTAAAATTCGAAATGTGAAATTAGAAACTAGTGCACTATTTCAAATCCAGAGCTCCGCTAGGGTTGATCTTTGGATATGTTGTTTGTAGTGACTTTGGACACATTGTGTCCAAATGGGACCTAAATATGTGGACTGTAGCTTCAGTTATGAATTAAAATGTGTTTCCTGTCTTTTTGTAGTTCAGAAATTGTTAAAAATAATCCATGCAGGGAAAAATCACCATTTTTCTCCAGAGGTCTAAAAACTTGTTAGCACATCTGTTAAAAATGCCAAACTTAATTTTTGCTCTGTTTAGACTAGCAAATAAATAGTTATGTGTTTTAGGATAGAAATTTATTGAGGACTGTCCAAGGGTTATTTTGAGCCACCACTTGGCCAGAGCCCTCCTTGCACATATGCCTAGCTCTGGTAGGAAAATTTCCTGAATTGGATGTATTTTCAATTTTATATGAATTTATTTATTTTCTGCAGGCAGTAGTTTGAATTATTTTTAATAAATTCTGTATAGCTCAGATTTAGCTAAATTTGAGCCTAGCTCTTATACTCCAGTAGCTGTCATAAAGTTTGTAGATAAAAAGGATGAACCAAAAATGAGAAACAAAAATGAGAATAAATTAAGGTGGAATTTGAGTTATATAAAAGAATAGAGCTTTTTTCTAATTAATTAAAGTAAAACTTGGAAAGGTTTAAAATTCCAGAACAGCACCCTAACTTCAAAATAATAAACAGAAATTCTTTTATATATGTGCACAATCACCATCAAAGATGAATAAAAATTTCCCACACCTCTACTCTATTTTTGTGTAGGAAATAGTAGTACTTAAGCATGTCTAAGTGAATATGGCCTTCAAGACCCTAGTCTTGGAATCAATAGGCAGCCGCAATAAGTTATGCATCTCATGTAGAAGGCGCTATTCCGGACGGCACCTACCATCTCATCCCCGCCGACGAGGAAGGAATCCCGGAGGGAGGTGCCAGCGAAGGATCGATCAACCCGGAGGCTAACCCCCAGCTAGAGCAAGAAGGCAAGCCCCGGAGCATAACCTAACTTTTAAAGTTTATGCATTTATGAATTCCCTATACTTGTGCATTTACGTTTCAAGGAGTTGATTGAATACCTTAGCTGCACATTCCTAGTACCTATGACTTGCAACACTAGTATGAAAGGATCGATAGGGCATTGCTTTAGGTCCGTTACAAGTCGAGTGATTTCCTGTCACTCGCGAGACATAGGAGTTGCTTGTCTTTACTTATGTTGGAATCATAAGGATTGACGGGCGGGGTGATAGATGTAGATCTCCCGTCTGTGTATGATAATTGATTTAAGGTCGAAACGTGTGGTTGAGTGTGTCAAGTTTTTGAACGTACCACATGCATGCCGATATATGGGAATCGGTAAGCCCGGTACCAGATTGAAGCAGCTAGGGCCGATAGCCATCTCTCCTTGGAAACTTTTGTTTCCCCTGCCGTACACTTGTGGATATATGCGTGAGACTGCTAGTGAAGCAGTAAACCTTTATCCTAAGGAAGTGGACCCGGTTCCGAATTGTGGATCGATGGGAAAGGTTGGGAAGTGCTTGTACCTTTTATAGCAAGCATTATCCGTGTGTGTTGGGTTTCCCCTGGCCAGGTAGCAAAATTCGGTTCGAACTGTCCGCTTCTCGCGGTTAATGAGACTGCTTGACCGCCTTGCTGCATTGAGTAACAAGTGGAACTATGAGATTGATGAATTTGTTGTATGAAATAAATTGTATTGCACCACTTGTATGCTTAGAGAGGATGCTAATCTAGAATGGTTAAATCTACTAGAATATGATGCTAAAACATGAAAGCAAGGACCTACTCTTAGTTGCTTTTTGGCAAACAAACCCACTAGCCAAAAGCCTCTCATGTCTAGATGTCGGTGATGTAGTTTTCACCCGACGGGTAAGCCTTGCTGAGTATTAGTATACTCAGCCTTGCTTGTGGCATTTATTTAGAAGTACAATGTTGGATGTGGCTGTCGATGCTTTGACCTAGCCTACCCAGGTTCCCCCTGGATGGCACATCGAGTGGGTTCCGTCCTTTGCCGAGGAACGGGAGGAGTAGCACCGTGGCAGGCTTCAGCATGGTGTTACTTGTATCGTCGTTAGTTTTTATTCCGCTGCAATGAACTTTATTTCCGCTGCAAGACTTTGATACTCTAATTTAAATTTCGAACTTGGTTTGTAATAACTCTATGGTACCCCCTTTATGTATGTTGAATTTGTGGAATGTTGTAATCTCTGGAACTCACCTTCGTGTGGGCGTGCTGTTGTTTCGATCGAGAAAAGTACGTGGTTAAATCGGGTTTAATCCGACGGCGCTCTAGCTTATTCCGGATTAAGTGCCTGACAACTCGATTAGTGGTCCCGGGGTACTTAACTTGGAATAATTTCGGAGTGGTCCGTCACACGGGAGTCTTACGACATACGCCAGTGCATAGCCCTCTCCTAGTGGCCGCCATGTACTTCTGGTCAGATGCTGTGAACGCCTTCCTTTTTGGTCAAGGTCCGATGACTCCTAAACTGGCCGATGTTCTGATGCTTACTGGGCTCAACATATCGGAATCAGACACTTCCTTCTCTTTTCCAGCCAAGGCCACCCATAAAATGGACACCAAACAAATAGGAGGATGGAAGGGATACATAGAGAAATATTCCAAGAAGTCGGGAACAGTGGACGTGAGGGAGCATTCCGCCTTCCTTAACATGTGGCTATAACACTTCGTCTTCTGCGGGAAGACAGTAGGCCCAGCAGCTCACTATCTCCGATTAGTTGAATATCTAGCTTTAGGGAATAATTTTCCCATCGGAAAACCCCTCCTCGGATCAGTATATAGGCAACAAATCGGACATCTCGAGGATCCATGGTGGTTTATCAACCTCTGGCTGAATATGCACATACAAAAACTGCTGGACAACTCCGTGATTAGCAAAGTCTTTCCTGATGATCAACTGAATGAGGAAGAAGCAGATGAGCGACGCTGCATGTCTTTTGGTGAAGCTGCTTCAGGTTTTTCTGGCGATCGGCTTCCTTCCACCCGCACAGCCGAGTACTTCAGGGGTTTGTACAATGGTCTCAAGGAGGAATCCATGCCTTGGCATGTGTATGAAGACCCTGACCACTATTTCGAGCTTCCATTCAAATTCCGATTTGATGATATTGACACAGACGATGATAGTCAGAAGAAATTTAAGGAAATCATCACCCCCCAAATACTCCCAGCAGATGTATATTTAGGGAAGAAACATCAATCTTTTGAGTACTATCATCCAGCAATGGTCGCTCGTCAAATCGGATTTGGCCAAGGGCCAATTTCCCTATATCCAGTCGATCTGGTAAAACCCAGAGGAATCATCCCATCGGCTTTAGCATACAATAGATTGCAAGATCTATCGCCTTCCCAGGACTCCATCGATTTATCTTCTTGGAAATTTTCAAGCTTCACCACGGTTTTCTTCAAAATCTGGTGGCAAGAATGGAGGAATCATCTTTTCTGCCAACCAGCTCAAGATTATTGCCTGCTGCTCAACCCCGATTTTGAAACCAGTGACCAGGTAAAAATCCTTAACCATCAATTACTCCCTTAACAGAGGTCATTTTAGTATTTAACTTTACTCTTGAACGCAGGATGTGGCCATCAATCTTCCTTCAATTAGCAACAGTGGACTTCCGATTCAGTACATGCCGCCATAGGATTTTCAAGTCCATCAGTGAATGATGTTGCCACTGGTCGGCCAAGAGCACAACCTCCACTAGGAAAACAGAGCAAAAGGATGCCGGAACCTCTTCCAAGAAATTGATCCATGAAACCTCATCGGTCAAGATCGGACATGAAGGAACCGAACCCTCCAAACCTCAGGCCACGCCCATAACAGTGGGAGAGAAGTGTAAGAGGACGCTATCAAAAACCCTTACGAGAAAAATTCCAAGAGTAGCCTCTCAGAAGGTTTCCGCTTCAAAAGCAGCGAAACGTATATCCCGAGCCCGCTCCAGTGTTAATACCCCTCCATCCATCTCCGAGGCAGGAATGGTTCAAGAATATGATCCGATCCCTCAAGAAAATCCATCGGAGGACCCAACACCAACCGCAACGGAGCAGGTATTTGATAATCATTTTTCTTGGTTTATAAAACTTTTACTGCTCATTCTAACTCTTTTATGTGCAGGCATCTTCTCAAGATAAAGCCCTATCATCATTGGATCCTCCAAGAAATACCTCAGACCTACCATCTTCACCGATTCCTTCAACGATTATCACTCCTTCTCCATCGGAATCGGCAATTCAAGCCCCGGAAACAGCTCAAGAATCCATTGTAAAGGTAATTATCACATCATTACGATTTATCTGAAGTTGACTTGTCTTGCTTCTTAACTCGAACTTCTTATAACAGGATCCATCGGAAACCCCTCCTATCGGAGTTTCAACTGGCACAAGGGAAGTCCTTCAACTAACCCAATTCGATGAAACCAATCTGAAGCAGGTCACTCCCCTTTCTCTTTACTCCTCTCCAAGTTTAGGTAATTGACATCTGATTTTTATTCAGGCACAAGATTCTCCAACTCAGAGTGCCCTTGCAGCAGAGAATGCTGGTCCCTCCACAGCAAAATCGGCTCCAAGTTCCGATCTGATCAAAGCACATCTCGAAGAAATGTTAAGACTCCTGGATATTGAAATTGAGCAGCTTGTGAAGAATGCTGATCCAGTCCGATCGGTTTTCAACAATTTGCAAGGCCAAATACCAGAATCGGTTGAAGAAGCTTTGATCCTTGCCACCTGTATAGAATTCAATCGATTCCAAGTGGTGAAAGCCCAAAAGAGATTAGCCGATCACGCTGCCTATGAGAAATCTTTGAAGGACCAGGAAAAGTTCAAGGCAGACATCGACAATATCAACAACCAAATCGGAGTCTTGGGCCAAACCCAAGAAAACTTAGAGAAAACCAAGTCCGATTTGGAGTCCAGACGTGAAGCTCATGTGCAAGCAATAGCCAAGATCGATGCTGAACTTAACGTTGTGAGGGCCAACCTTTTGCAGATCCCTGGATCCTTAATGGCTTTTGAAGAGAACAAGCAAATTCTCATGCAGAAAGTTCATCAACTTGAGAAAAATTTAAAGCCGATTGAGGGTTCAGCTGGCGATGATCGGAAAGCCATCTCCGTTGTAGATGCCATTCGCCTGCATGAAATCAAAGCAATCCAAGACCTTCTTGGGTCGTTGTAAACATTTATCGTTGTGAACCCATGACTTTTGTAATATATGCTTTAAAGTTGACACGTTCTTTTGGATGTATTCAAACTTGTAATTTCTTTGACCATGTTTTGCTTAATCCAACATGCTTTCATTGTCTGTTTAACCGATGCGATCGGCTTTTATAGTGCATCTTCTAAAAATAGCTCTTTTGACCATAACGCCTTGGTCTCTGCACCAATTCATATTCGTAACTAAATGCCTTGCACAGAGTAGGTAGACTCTTTGCCTATAAATAGAACCGCAAGGAACATCTAAAGCATCATCTCTTCCACCTACCAAAAATCTTTCTGCACGGTTTGTTTTCTCATGGCCTCTTCATCGAACCAAGTATGAAATAGATTGCTTCTTTTCGTTTGCTTTGAAGAAAAACTAATCCTCTTATTTTACAGGTTCAATGGATGTTGGAGTCCATCCTAACCCAGCTTCAATCTGGTTTCTCATTTTCTGAAGATCATCGACTTTTCTTATCTGTTCATAGGTATGAAATCATGAACTTGCTCCCTGAAGGCATTACCTCGGTGTCATCTTTCATTCATGGTCGCGGATTCCCAAGAAAGCGGGATGCCCAGAGTCCAGTGCCAGATACACAATCTTGAAGCCACTCTTGATATGGAAGAAATCTGCCTCGCCAGCTTGAAGAACGGGAGAGATCAACTCAGGGGAGAGCTTGACGCAATCAATCGGTCGATAGCCAGATCCCAAGCTAATGTCAACAACATCCAAGCTTCTCTTGAATCTAGAAACCAAACTGTAGAAGTTCATGAAAGCTTCCCCCCAGACGACCAGGGGGTGAAAGGGGTCGGGCACGTCCGTCTCACCCGACCCCCGACCCCTCAGGTCGGAAGGATAGACCCCCGCGAGGGATCCCGTCCATCGATGAGCACGCACAGTGGAAAAGGGGGGAGTCCCGAAGACCCTCCCCAAGTCAAATCTGACTTGTGAAAGGAGAAGGAGTGTGGCCTACGCCTTCTCCCGACCGACACCCGACATCACCTGCCCGCCTGCCAACTGAGAAAGTTGATCTGCAGCCCTACGCTTGGGAAAAGGTAGCTGCATGCGCGCTGCTGCGCTAGCGGCCAAGAAGGAAGCTACCGCGAAGCTGCCGGTGGGAAGGTGAAGGACACGCGGCAACCAAGGAAGGGGTCGCCAAGACGCACTAGGCCGACAACAAGTAACCATCGGGGGCGTCCGGCCTTCGAGGGTAGATAGTTAAAATGACTTTGTAAAGCTGCCTTCCTCTTGAGCTATAAAGAGGAGGGCGTCCCCCTGCGTGGGGATTCCAATTCTGATTTCTGGATTCTCGATCTCTAGGGCAACTTAGTCCCCTACACGCACATTCCACTAACAAGGCTTGAACCGGCCTTCGTTGTAATCCACCGCCAAGAGAGCAATACAATCAGGAGCCCGTTGCACTGGACGTAGGATCACTCCTGAACCAGTATAAACCCTTTGTCTTGCGTCTCTTGAACCATTCTCCACCGAGACGTGCGTGTTTTGTGATCGACACTAGCCGGCGTGAGGTATCCTGTGTGCCACCCGCCGACAGTTGGCGTGCCAGGTAGGGGCCTGCGTACGTCTACGTCTTCATCGACACCCGGTGCGAGATGGCTGGTTTTGGTGACCATCTGTTCAGGTTGGGCGCGACCATCCGGTTCGGCAGCCTCGAGTTCCTCGTGAACGAGATGCCGGACTCTCGCGGTGGCGCTCTACGCCTCGTCCTCGTCGACAACCCCGACTGCCCGGCTACCCGCGCGGGACAAGTCCCCTGTGGTGGCCCGGTAGTGTCTCGGCTGCCTCGGAAGAGGCCGCGACGGCTACGTAGACCGTGAGCGTCGTCTCTCGGAACTCCATCATAGTGTCCAGGGTGGGGCACGAGCGGATCGTGTACCGTCTTGGCGGCAGCGACAACTCGACCCGAGCGCTCCGGATGAAGCGTTCGGGTTCGTCTTCGTCACACGGCTCCAAAAGCCAAATGACCAAGAAGGTCGACGCGAGCTCACGAAAAGGCGAGGCGTCAGCCTTTCCTTTTGGGCTGAGAAACGCGTCACAAACTTTCTCCGACTTGGCGCGACGCCAGGCTTGGAAAGGTCTCGAAAGGGCACGCGCCAAGGTGCGCCTGCTAAGGTACGAAGGCATCTTGGGGCGCTACTCGGCCTCGAGCGCCATGACCAGCCTGAACGAGCCTGGGCAGGAGAAGGATCGGGAAGTGCACATCCCCCCGAGGATGGGTACGCACTGTCCCACGCGGGAGTGCTTCAACGTGGTCCCCCCAGATGACGCGACGAACAGGGTGAACGGGGTGAACGGGTCCGAGATCCGACTCACGCCGGAGCAGATCGCGGCGAAGCAACAAGAGCATGAGGACATGCGGCTCACCATCGAGATAGCAAGCTCAGCTCGACGCAAACATGGAGTCGTCGGCTCGGGCACGGGCCCGTGAGGTGGGCCAGAGGATCGAGACCAACGCCGATGGCTACCCTCTTTTCGACCGGGCAAGCCAGTGCATCTCAGCGGCTACGCTGCTCAGCCGGCAGCTGCCACAGCCGTCTACCCTGGAGGAACACCGAGTCCAGAACGGGTTGAGGACGCTCCTCGAATGCGCCACGGTACGGCAGGCGGCGAGCTCCGCAGGAAGAAGGCGGCAGTTCGCTGGAAACTCGCGGTCTCCTAGCCCCGTCGATAGGAAAAGGCCGGCCGACTGCTGTCGACGGAACACACCGATTACGGACGCCGCGAAGGTTCAGGACAGGCTGGGTCCTGATCGCGACGTACAACACACAATCGAGGCTCGGCGTCGAGACAAGTTGGAAGAGCCAGAAGATCGTGTCCCACGCATAAAGCACCGTCGGTGCGAGGCGCACGTTGAGACGGAAGAAGATTGGGACTCGAACTCCGACTCCGATTGCCCTGGCCCGGCCGCCTTATCCCACGAGATTCGTACCGTCGCAATCCCCCCGCGGTTCCGTCTCCCCACCAACTTCAGCAAGTACGATGGGGAGACAGACCCTTCGGTCTGGCTAGATGACTTCCGGCTTGCGTGCCGAGCGGGTGGAGCTTTCGATAACAAAGTCATCATACGCAACCTCCCCCTGTACTTGGCGGAGCCAGCCTGCGCGTGGCTTGAGCGATTGCCAAACGGGAAGATCCAAAGCTGGGCAGATCTGAGGAGTATTTTCGTCGGGAACTTCCAGGGCACCTGTGCACGCCCGGGAAAGGTCTGGGACCTCAAAAGGTCCAGCCAGAAGCATGGGGAGACCCTGCGTGATTACCTGCGCCGATTCTCTCGATAGTACAACAACCTCCCTGACGCCATTGATGCCAACGCCATCGCTGCGCTGATGGGAGGCACCAAGAGCCGACCCTTGGTCAACCGGATCAAGGCGAACCCTGAGAAGATTGCAGCCATCACCAACATGGGACCGCTCAGCTCCGTCAAGGACGTCTAGAACCTGACTGGTTGCCTTGCTGTGTTAGGACGGTTCGTAGCACGCTTGGGTGAGCGGGGGCTACCTCTCTACAAGCTCTTGAAGAGGGACGGCCGCTTCGAGTGGAACGCGGAGGCCCAGTAGGCGCTCGACCAGCTCAAGCACATGCTCACCAAACCACCTGTCCTGGTGCCCCCACACGAGGGGGAGCACTTGCTCTTGTACGTGGCGGCGACCACTCAGGTGGTGAGCGTTGTTCTCGTGGTGGAACGCGAGGAGGAAGGGCACGCCCTGAAGATACAGCACCCGGACTACTATACCAGCGAGGTGTTGACCGAGTCGAAGACGCGCTATCTACACATCCAGAAGATGATCTACGCCATCCTCATCGCCAAGCGCAAGCTCAGACACTACTTCGACGCCTATCGTGTCACCGTTGTCACCGAGCACGCGTTAGGAGAGGTGATCAACAACAGGGAAGCGACAGGGAGACATCTCCGAAATTATTCCAAGTTAAGTACCCATGGACCACTAATCAAGCAGTCAGGCACTTAATCCGGAATAAGCTGGAGCGCCGTCGGATTATACCCGATTAACCACGTACTTTCACGATCGAAACAACAAGCGCTCCCACACGAAGGTGAGTTCCAGAAATTACAACATTCCACAAATTCATCATACATAAATAGTATCATAAAGTTATTACAAACCAAGTTTAAATTTCAAATCAGAGTATAAAAGTTCATTGCAGCGGAATATTAAACTAGCGACGATGCATAGTAACACCATGATGAAGCCGGCCATGGTGCTACTCCTCCCGATCCTCGGCAGAGGACGGAACCCACTCGACGTGCCATCCAAGAGGAACCTGGGTAGGCCAAGTGATGGCATCGACTGCCACATCCATCACAGTGCCTGAAATAATAGCCACAAGCAAGGCTGAGTATACTAATACTCAGCAAGGCTTACCCGTCGGGTGAAAACTACATCACCGACTTCTAGACATGAGAGGCTTTTGGCTGGTGGGTTGTTTGCCAAAAAGCAACTAACAGTGGATCCTTACTTTCATGGTTTTAGCATCATATTCTAGTAGAATTAACCATTCTAGATTAGCATCCTCTCTAAGCATACAAGTGGTGCAATACAATTTAATTCATACAACAAGTTCATCATCCTCATAGTTCTACTTGTTACTTAATGCAGCACAGCGGTCAAGCAGTCTCATTAACCGCGAGAAGCGGACAGTTTGAACCGAATTTTGCTACCTGGCCAGGGGAAACCCAACACACACGGACAATGCTTGCTATAAAAGGCACAAGCACTTCCCAACCTTTCCCATCAATCCACAATTCGGAACCGGGTCCATTCCCTTAGGATAAAGGTTTACCGCTTCACTCACGGCATCACACATATATCCACATGTGTACGGCAAGGGAAACAAAATGTTTCCAAGGAGATATGGCTATCGGCCCTAGCTGCTTCAATTAGGTACCGGGCTTACCGATTCCCATAGGTCGGCATGTGTGTGGTACGTTCAAAAACTTGACACACAGAACCACACGTTTTGACCTTAATCCAATTATCATACACGGACGTGAGATCTACACATACCATTCCGCCCGTCCATCCTTATGATTCGCCATAAATACAGACAAGCAACTCCTATGTCTCGCGAGTTACAGGAAATCACTCGACTTGTAACGGACCTAAAGGCATTGCTCTATCGATCTTAACATGCTAGTATTTCAAGTCATTAGTACTAGAATCATGCAACTAAGGTATTCAAACAACACCTAGAACTTAAATGCACAAGCATAAATAGATACATAGTTGCACGAATTGAAAGTTAGGTCATGCTCCGGGGCTTGCCTTCTTGCGCTAGCTGACTGTTAGGTTCCGGGTCGACCGTGACTTCGTTGGCACCACTCTCAGGGACTCCTTCTTCGTCGGCGGGGATGAGGTGGTAGATGCCATCCGCAAGAGCGCCTTCTACATGAGATGCATAACTTTATAGTGGCTGCCTAAGTGATCTAAAACCAAGGCCTTGAAGGCCATATTCACCTAGACATTCTAGTGATTCATTTTCTACTTCACAAAATTAGAGGAGGGGTGTGGAAATTTAATGTATCTATGATGGTGATTGTGTACACATATAAAATAATCCAAATTATTATTTTGAAGCTAGGGTGCTGCTCTGAAATTTTAGCTTTCCCATGTTCCATTTTTAATTAATTATCAAAAGTGACTTATTTGTTTTTAAACAACCCATTTTTACTTTAGTTCCTTCTCATTTTTGTTTCTCTGTTTCTCTTCATCCTTTTTATCCACAAACGTAATGACAGCTACTGGAGTATAGGTGTTAGGCTCACTCCAAAATTTAGCTAAAACTGAGTTACATAGAATTTATTAAAATAGTATAAACTGTTGCTTAAAGAAACAAGATAAATTCACATAAAATCGAAAATACCTTCAAATCAGATAATTTTTCTACCAGAGCTACTCACAAGTAAAAGAAAGGCTCTGACCAAGTGGTGGTTAAAAATAACACTTGGACAGCCCTCAATAATTTTCTATCCGAAACCTAACATCTTTTTATTTGGGAGCCTAAACAGGGCCAAAAATTAGGTTTGGCATTTTTACCACATGTGCTAACAAGTTCTTAGGCCTCTGGAGAAAAATGGTGATTTTTGGCTGCATGGATTATTTTTAATAATTACAGAGCTAAACCAAGATAGGAATCACAAATTAGATCACAACTGAAGCTACAGTCTATATTTTTAGGTCTCCTTTGGACACAAGACGTCTAATGTCACTAAAAATAACATATCCAAAGTTCAGTTTCTAAAAACTGAGTTTGAATTTTAATTCAAAAACGGTTCACCAAAAGTATATACATGCTAACATGAGATTGGAGTTTACAATCTCACGAGTCCAGAGAGTAGTTTTGCGCATTTTTCCGATTTTTGTACGATTTTTGGTGGATTTTACAAGATTTCGGGAAAATGGTCCCTGCCTTGAATCTTTTGAAAACTTCGCGAACAGGTCCCTGCCTTCTTTCACTGGGAACCCTGTGAAAAGGAAGACGATGAAGTTAAGTCCTCGGCTCGTCGACGGTGTTGCGCCGGCCAAACGACGGCGGGAGGAGTTCGGAGAAGTGGGGGAAAAGAATCAGCAGCTCACCACGGGTCGAATGGTGGCGGTTGGGAGGTCGGAGGAGGCTCGGAGGTCGCCGGCGACATGCGGTGGCGGTGCGGCCGCCGCGGCTTCAATTCCGGCGAGGTTGGTGGCTGTCACTGGGGTTGGAGGGGCTCGTGAGCACCAGTGGGACTCGGTGAAGCTATTGGGATGCTCGGTTGACCTCGTGGAGGGCTCAAAGTGGGCGCTCGACGTGGAGGTGCTCCGGCGGCCGGAAATGGGGATTTGGGGGAAAATCCAATTTCTCGCCGGAGAGTTGGGGAAAGCTCGAGAGAAACGGGGGAAATGGAAGCTAGGGAAGTGGTCTAGCTCTGTGTGCGAGGAATTTGGGAATGGTGGAGAGACGAGGACGAATTTTGCTCCGACGCTCAACTCAGTCCGCGCGGCTGGAGGTTGAAGACGAAGTGCGTGAGCGCGGGGAGGAGAAATGGCAGCGTGTGCGGGCTGCGAGAGGGTGTGAGGCTGCTCGGTGGAGTGTCTGGGCGGGCTAGAGGGCACCGAGTTGCCTCGGAAGCGTGCGCGAGGGAAGATGGTGACGCGACGCGCCATTGGTGCGCCCCCGAGCTCGGACAGAGCGCGCGACGGGGTTGGGCGAGGGGGATCATGGCGTGAGCGAGCGAGATACGCTGCAGGGATCCTCCACAGTGCTCCTTGGCGTGTAGTGGGAAGGAATCCGCCGTGGGACGGCGCAGCTCGACGCGCGCGCGGGGCCGAGAGCGGAGCTCCGCCCGCCATGATGGCCTGCCCGCGCGGCGCGTCTCGCCCAGGCGCTGTAGCGCGGGGCGCGACTCGACGGTGTGTCAGGAGCCCGTGCGACGACAAAAGGAACCCGCCGCCGCGGCTCGGCCGGCCTGGCGCGGTCTCCGCCGCATGCCGGCCACGTGGCGGCTGGACTCCGGCCGGAGCAGAGCGCGCCAGGGGTGAGCTGGCCGCACCCATGGGGCTCCTCTGCCTTTTTCAAATTTTCTCCAAAAATTTGAACTGAATATTCAAAAGTGTAAAAGTAAAAGTTGGAGTTTTTGAGCTGGCCGCACCCATGGGACACAACTTTCTTTTTGGTGTGAACCTGAAATTTCAAATTTTTCAAGCTCAAACAAACCAATTTTAAACAGGCGTTCAGCATAGTTTTTCGAGTTTTTGATGGGCTTAACTGCAAAATTTAAAAAAGTTCCCAACAGTGACTAGGCCTTATTTGTAAAGTCAAACAACTTTTATTTTTGGAGATTTTCAAGTTTAGTACAAATTTCTTGAGATTTCAGTTGGGTGTCAAAAAGGCCTTTGTTTTGAATTTTAATTTGAATTTTGGGTCAAATTTTGGGTTCTAACACCATTGTTCCCCTTTTAACCTGTTTTAAAGGTGTTTTCAATGTATTAACATCAGGGATGTCACAGAGCACCAGCAACATCGACTGCGTTGATCAGCAAACCCAGTCAAGGCCATGGCGAGGACAGGCCCGAAAAGTGATCGTGTAGCTAAGCGAAAACAATAAGAAGGGATAGATCACGTACCTAGATGGAGGGGATCGCCACGGTGTGAAGCGTCAGGGGCATTTGCAGGAGCGTGGCGGGGAAGGCGGCCATCTGTGGAGGCTCTCCAGCCAGGTGTCGGTCTGCATGATGTGCGCAGGGTCGACCGTAGGCTCAACCTGGGCGGGCGGGGCGATCCCATGGGTCCCACTGGCGCGGCGGTGGATGGCGGCGCCAAGACCGACACCAGTGTAAGAGCTGATGATGCCACGGGAGGCTCCGACTCAGAGAGCGCACGCGCCTCCGCTTCACCGAAGAGGTCCTCCACGGACCACCGGCTCACGTCCACACCCTCGCTAGGGTTCGCCGTGAGCGGCTCGGTGGCGGTTGGCACGACTGGATTCGCAATGGGCGCCTCCACGGGAGCGCCCACCACCGCGCCCTCGATGGGTGCCACAGCCACCCGCGACGACCTCCGCAGACGCCTCCACGTCCATCGCCCGCTCCTCCATCCCCGCGGCCTCCCCGGCCACGGGCCATGAGGCCAGCACGTACGTAACCCCCGCTCTGACCGGGGGAGAAGGGACTGGCGGGAGTGGAGTGGTAGTCATCTGGGCAGCCTCCACGCTCCCCGGAGCGGACGAGGAGCCCCCGAGGGCGGGGGGTGGAGCCGCCCGCTCGGCTTTGGTCGGGCACGGGTCGGCACGCCGAGGCTCGGTGGGCGTCCTTGGCTCCAAGGAGTCAGGGACGACCGCAGGCGGCGCGTCTCGGCGGAGACGCTTCACCGGAGCCAAGCCGGGACCTGACTCCTGGCCGATCCGACTGCATGCATGATGACATTGATATAAATGCTAACGACATGAGTGATAAGAGGAAAACAAAACAGCAAGAGAACTTAGATGAACCTGCTCGACGTGCTGCGGCGGCGAACCGCCAGCTGCATCAGCTTGGAGGAGGAGGACGTGCGCAAACAGGACGCCCCCGCCGGCGGGGCGCCTGGAGGGGGGAAGGCAGCTCATCCACGACAATGGGCGCCGACTGGTGTTCGCCGTGCGCCGTGGAGTCCTCCACGATGCAGTCCCCCAGCAGAGGGGAAGAACATCCTGGGTTCTCCTCCTCGTCACATGAAGAGGCCAGATCTGATCCGACCTCTTCTCCTCGGCGCTCCTTGCGCTCCCTCTCGCGTCTCCGCTCTTGCCTATGGAGACGCTCTTTGGTGTCCTCCCTCTTGCGCTTCCGATCGGCCTCCCCGGCCTCACGGTTCCTCCGCCCAGCCTCGTCGAGGGCAGGTTGCTCCTCTGGCAAGACCCCTCTTGAGGCGCGGAGACCTCCGGGAGCCTCATGGGACTGCAGGTCGGAGACGTCAGTTTGACTCGCGAAAAAGAGAAAATAAAAAGACCAAGATAGAAACGAGATACGATGGGAATAAACAACTTACGAGGTCCACAGCCCCAGGACCGGGGAGCATCGGTGGCTGACCCGGGGTAGGGATCACCATGAAAGCGG
Organism: Digitaria exilis; assembly: GCA_015342445.1. Classification (NCBI taxonomy): domain Eukaryota; kingdom Viridiplantae; phylum Streptophyta; class Magnoliopsida; order Poales; family Poaceae; genus Digitaria; species Digitaria exilis. Next base: position 37,609 of record JACEFO010002977.1, read on the forward strand.
CCCTCGGAGAGTCGACGAGCTCCGCCAGCCGAGCCCGTATCTCGTCCTCCGAAGGGACGACGCGCGACACGAGGCTGGTGTGGAGTTTAGCCTCGGAGGTCGTGGGAAGCATCTCGAAGAGGCGCAGCAGCCGAGCCATGGGTGGGGCGACACGGCGTCGGTGGAAGGCCTCCGCGATGCCAATGCCGGTGAGGCCGCACGACCGGAGCTTGGCGAGGCAGTCGAGGTGCAGCGCCAGCTTCTTGCGGTCGGCAGCCTCGGGGCCGTACTGCCAATGCGCCGGCTCCTTCGCCGGCGGCGAACATGTGGGGTCGAACAAAGGAAGGGCGGCCCCAGCATGGTTCTTTCAGGTAGAACCACCCCTTGTTCCAATCCTTGTTGGAGCCCCTCAGCTCCGAGTGTGGGAACTTGTCCACACGGGACTGGTTCGCTTGCAGCGAGCAGTACCCCCACGGGGCCAAGACTCCATGCGGGCGGACAAGCACCGCCTTGAAGAAGAGGAGGAAGAGGTTGAAGTCTGGATCGATGTGACATCCCTGATGTTAATACAATGAAAGTACCTTTAAAACAGGTTAAAAAGGGGAACAATGGTGTTTGAACACAAAATTTGACCAAAAATTCAAATTAAATTCAAAACAAAGGTCTTTTTGACACCCAACTGAAATCTCAAGAAATTTGTACTAAACATGAAAATCTCCAAAAAATAAAAGTTGTTTGTCATCACAAATAAAGCCTAGTCACTGTTTCGAAAATTTTGCAGTTTAGCCCCTCAAAAACTCGACAAACAGTTCTGAACGCCTGTTTGAATTTGGCTTGTTTGAGCTTGAAAAATTTGAAATTTCAGGTTCACACCAAAAAGAAAGTTGTGTCCTACATCTCAAACTCCAACTTTTATTTTTGCACTTTTCAAAGTTTAGTTCAAATTTTTGGAGAAAATTTGAAAAAGGCAAAGGAGCTCCACGGGGCTGCCAGCTCACCCCTGGCGCGCTCTGCTCCTGGCCGGAGTCCGGCCGCCACATGGCCGGCGTGCGGCGGAGGCAGTGCCAGGCCGGCCAAGCCGTGGCGGCGTGTAGTGCTTGTCCTCGCGCGGGCGTCGGGGCTTGCTGCGCCATCACGGCGCGCGCGACAGCGCGCTGCTGCCTCGCGCCGCGGGGCGCCTTGATGGCGAGCTCGCTCGGGCACTGGCAGCAGCCGCGCGCACGCCGCGCAGCGCCGTCCCGCGGCCGTGATGCTCACTCACTACGAGCCAAGGAGCACTGTGGAGGATCCCCAGCGATCACGCAACGATCCCCCTCGCCCAACCCCTCGCGCACGCTCTGTTCGAGCTCGGGAGCGCATCAATGGCGCGTCGCGTCACCATCTCCCCCCGCGCGCGCTCCCGAGGCCGCTCATTACTCTCTAGCGCGCCCAAGCACTCCACCGAGCACCGTCACACTCTCTCTTAGCTCGCACTCAATCATTCTCCTTCTCCCCGCGCTCGAGCACGTCGTCTTCAACCTCCAGCTGCGCAGACCAAGCTTGAGTCCCGAGCAAAATTCGTCCTCGTCCCTCCACCATTCCCAAATTCCTCGCGCACAGAGCTAGACCACTTCCCTAGCTTCCATTTCCCCCACTTCTCTCGAGCTATCCCCAAACTCTCCGGCAAGAAATCGGGTTTTTCCCCAAATCCTCATTTTCTGCCGCCGGAGCACCCGCACGTCGAGCACCCATTTCAAGCCCTCCCCGAGGTCAACCAAGCATCCCACCAGCTCCACCAAGTCCCACTGGTGCTCACGAGCCCCTCCAACCCCGGTGACCGCCACCAACCTCGCCGGAATCGAAGCCGCGGCGGCCGCACCGCCACCGCACGTCGCCGGCGACCTCCGAGCCTCCTCCGGTCTCCCAACCGCCAGCATTCGACTCGTGGTGAGCCACTGGTTCTCTTCGCCCACTTCTCCGACCTCCTCCAACCGTCGTTTGGCCGGCGCAACACCGTCGACGAGCCGAGGGCTTAAGTTCATCGTCTTCCTTTTTACAGGGTTCCCAGTGAAAGAAGTTAGGGACCTGTTCGCGAAGTTTTCAAATGATTCAAGGGCCGCAGCGTAAAAAGATTTTTAAGGTTTAAACCATTTTCCCGAAATCTTGTAAAATTCAGCAAAAATCGTACAAAAATTGGAAAAATGCACAAAAATACTCTCTGAACTCGTGAGATTGTAAACTCCAATCTCATGTTAGCATATATATACTTTTGGTGAACCGTTTTTGAATTAAAATTCAAACTGTGAATTTAGAAACTTGTGCACCATTTCAAATCCTAAGCTCCTCTAGAGCTGAGCTTTGGATATGTTGTTTGTAGTGGCTTTAGACACCTTGTGTCCAAAGGGGACCTAAACATATGGAATGTAGCTTCAGTTATGAATTAATTTGTGATTCCTATCTTATTGTAGTTTCTTTTTGGCAAACAAACCCACCAGCCAAAGGTCTCTCATGTCTAGAAGTCGGTGAAGTAGTTGTCACCCGATGGGTAAGCCTTGCTGAGTATTTGTATACTCAGCCATGCTTGTGGCTATTATTTCAGGCACTGTGATGGATGTGGCAGTCGATGCCATCACTTGGCCTACCCAGGTTCCTCCTGGATGGCACGTCGAGTGGGTTCCGTCCTCTGCCGAGGATCGGGAGGAGTAGCACCATGGCAGGATTCATCATGGTGTTACTATGCATCATCGCTAGTTTAATATTCTACTGCAATAAACTTAATATTCCGCTGCAATGAACTTTTATACTCTGATTTGAAATTTAAACTTGGTTTGTAATAACTTTATGATACTATTTATGAATGATGAATTTGTGGAATGTTGTAATTTCTGGAACTCACCTTCGTGTGGGCGCGCGTGTTGTTTCGATCGAGAAAGTACGTGGTTAATCGGGTTTAATCCGACGGCGCTCCAGCTTATTCCGGATTAAGTGCCTGACTGCTTGATTAGCGGTCCAGGGGTACTTAAATTGGAATAATTTCGGAGTGGTCCGCCACAGCTGGCATCAGAGCCGAAACATGTGCACCAGAGAGAGCAACAAACTTTAAATAAACATTTTGGAATAAAACTTGCCAACTCTTACTTCTGCCGCGCATTTGCGATGAAAGGTTATACTTAGGACCGCTAAGGATGTTACATAGAGCGTGAAGCCTATGTGGGTTAAGGGATCACGGTATGTTAGGTGCCTAATTATATATTATACTGACTCCCAGCACATTTCATTCTGTCATTTACTTTCCGCAATGTTGGGCGCAAGGTACGGCGATTGCTGTAACGTACCACGGCACTATATGAAAATATACTGGCGGCACATAGTCAATACGCTGTGATGGCGTATGAAACTAGAATAGCATGGTGGGCGCAAGGTATGGCAATTGCTGTAGCGTACCATGGCATCATATGCAAATATGATGGCGGCACAAAGTCAATACGCTATTTCATGAGCGTATGAAATTGTCAATATGTTGCCTTGGTGACATATGAAACATTGCCCGTTCAATGTTGAACGTTCGGGTGCCACCTCTATAGTGGGTGGTAATGTATGAAAACGCTTTCGTGAGTGCTGGCACGAAAGGTTGATTATATATGCTCTGAAATGGAATTTTCTGCAGGTACACTAACCACGATTCCGAAAGATCAACGGTTAGAAAAATTCGGCTAGTTAATATAGGGAGAGACGGATATTGCCTAGCCACCGGCACTAACTTCGTAGGCCAAAAGTTATGGCACGTGTGCTGGTGAGAACGAATAGGCCGCTCATGCATGCAATTCACTAAAATTATATTGAACCTTATTGCACGACCATTGAACTACCCGCCATAAAAAATTTGAATAACAACCGGAATTTGTGCCGAAACTCTGCCGAAAACAGTCTGCTTGCACCATTAATTCGAACCTGAAAACCTAGTCAAACGAAAAAGTGTTCAACATGAACGTTGTCATAAATGTTATCTAGTTTGTGCTGTATAAATTTCAACGAAAATGGTTCAGTAGAACTAGATTTATGCTTAAAACGGTAATCCCCTGTCTGCTGGACATTTCTGGGAACAGTGAGATAAAAATTGAATTTTTACACCTTCTTAACGACGGTTTCTGCTCAAACCTTCAACATGAAACTTGTTTGAAATTACTTAAACAATGTGCTTGCCAAATTTGGGAATTTTTAAGTTTATAGATATTGAGTTTGATAATTTTTACTACATTGTCCAGAATCTGTTTTTATTTCATTGGCGCTAACCGGTTCTCACCCTTGACCTTTTTGTTCAGAACGGACGCTCATGCTGACCTTGCCAGCTACCCCAACGACATCTCCTTCTCGGACTGTCTAGGATGGGAGGGTTTCCCTAGTATCCTTTGGTCTGTTTTGCAGGCGCTAGATTATCCAACCCCGCCGCAATATGAGAGAACCGTCATCCGAGACCGAGGTGTGACCCGATCTCGTGTGCGTTTGGTGGTGCATCGCCACCCACCGTGTCCCAGCTCCCCCACTTGGAGTGTGGAAATTCATGGGCACCACATGGAGACCACTTGTGAGCTAGCCGCCCTGAATGGGATCAGTGCCTTCTGCTCCCAGAACCAGGACTTGGTAGAGCATCAGCTTCTTGGGCTGTTTCCACCGGCCCAGCCGGACGACGCCCATTGGATGAGGCGCTACCTTAGCTCCCCTTTGAGGATGGCGGAGAACCCTGTCGCTGCAGCTGCACTGTTGATGAGGTGGATCCGAGCTTATCACCGTTTGCAGGCACTGTTAGGACGGTCACAGAGTGAGGTGCTCAACCTTGCCATAGATATGTCAGTTCGTGCCCGTCATATTGGGATTGAGAGGACCTCTTTGTCCATAGAGGTGAGCACCAGAGACGCCATGATTGCAGATTTGGAGAGGCAATTGTCTGACCTCCACATCGCGCACAACAATGTCCACAACAAACTAGTCCAAACAAGAGATGAGCTTGAGAATGTGCACGGTATTTTGGAGCATGCCAATGCCATGTTAGCCGCCCATGATGCTCAGCACCTTCTTGAGCAGGGTGGAGAGCATGGGGAAGGAGAGGCCCCTGATTCCGACATGGACACCGAGGATGACATGCCGCCCCTTCCAGCTCCACCGGCTCCTATGGGCAGCGAGGCTACCGCTAACAACCTAGATGATTTCTAGAAGCTGCAGTAGCGAGATTACTCCTCCGCATAGCCTAAATTTTGGCTTCATGATGTAATAGGCTATATGGAGTTGAGTTTCCCTTCAATCTTTTGAGACAATGTAACTTAATTGATGTGGGTATGTGAACCAAAACTTGATGAAGGTTGTAATGGTTGTGCTGAAAACATTCTGCAGCTAACCTTGTTTTAATTATTAATGGGTTTTCCATTCATTTCTGGGCTGTGATGTGAGCTACAAAGTTGTTTGGAATTTGTCAAACGAAATGCTCACCAAATTTCAACCCCATTGGTTAAGCGAAATAAAAATGGCGACCAAAACACTACAGCTCGGCCTACCGTAAAACAGCAAACGCAGAGAGCTAAAAATTGAATTTTTCGGCTTAGTTCCAGCCCGATTTTGGTTCTGAGCCAAACATGAAAGTTGTAGAGTATGAAATTTTCGAGCTACTGACCGAATTGGAGCATCTGACTTGCTTTCTACTGGGAGATATGATTTTCCTTCCGAACTGCTTGTTGATACGTCATCTTTACGCAATGGCTATCACTCGCAGTGGTCATGATGCGAGCGGCTCCAATGCTAACCAGCAAGGGCCAGAAGGGCAGCAACAGACACCACCACCTCCGCCACCACAGCAATCTCCTATGTGGTAGCAATTGTATGCTACTCAAACGAAGATTCTCCGGAACCTGCAGCATCAGCAACAAATGATGCAGCAGCAGATGCAACAACAAGGAGGTCAACGAGCCCCTCAACCTCAAGTAGCTCGGTGTGAGGACTTCTTGGCTACACACCCGCCGGTGTTCTCAAGAGCCGAGGAGCCCTTGGAGGCTGATGCGTGGATTCGAGCTATCGAATCCAAGTTCTCTATTCTGGCCACGCCTTGCACTTCCAACTGCAAGGTGGTCTTCGCGACGCAGCAGCTCCGCGGCAAAGCTCTCCTATGGTGGGAGAATTACTTGGCCCTGCAGCAGGAGGGTCACGTGATTGAGTGGGAAGAGTTCAAGGCTGCTTTCAAGGCTCACCATATTCCTGTCAGCTTGGTAGAGCGGAAATTGAATGAGTTTCTGGCATTGACCCAGGGTACCCGCACGGTGCTTTAGTACGCCCAGGCCTTTAATGGTCTGTGCCCATATGCGGGTCATCACGCAGACTCTGACGTGAAGAAAATGGAGAGGTTCCGACATGGCCTCAACACCAAGCTCAAGGCCCAGCTGACCACCACCCAAGTTGCCACGTATGGCGAGCTTGTGAACATCGCCATCGCCCAGGAAGATGCCAACGTGGTATATAAGGCTGAGAAGAAGAGGAAGGCTTCCGCTGGACCATCGAGTGTCCAGCCATAGAGGTTCCGCCTGGTTCCCCCGGCTGCACCACAGGGGCAGCCAAGGGCACCTTAGGGAGGACGATGGGTTGTTAGGCCACCACAGCTAGGAGCGCCCCGTTTCCCTCCACCGCCTTAGCAGCAACCGGCGCCGAGGCAGAACGTGCAGCAGCCATCTCGTCCTGGTGCTGGCTACCAATGCTTCAAGTGTGGCAGCAGCAGTCACTTCATCAAGGACTGCCCACAGAACAAGCCACAGAACCAGCGCCCGGGGAATCAGCAAAGCAAGGGCAAACAGCAGCGTGTGCAAGTCAGGCAGGGAAGGCTTAACTACACCACCTTGGCCGACTTACCTCAGGGAGCACCGGATATGACTGGTACCTTTCCTATCCACAATCAACCTGCTGTGATATTGTTTGATTCTGGGGCAACACATAGTTTTATAAGCACAAGATTTCATGCAAAATGTGGGTTAAAATATTACCATACCAAATCAGCTTATGCGATATCAACCGCAGGAGGTAAAATAGGATCCAACCAAGTCACTCCAAAAGTGTCAATCAGGCTGGGTAGTAAAATATTCCCTACTGATTTAATTCTGCTTGGGATGGAAGGGATTGATATTGTTTTGGGGGCAAATTGGATGACTCAACATAAGGTTGTGCTAGATGCTGCTGAACGAGTTGTGGAAATCAACTCGCCTACACATGGCCCTAGTGCGCTATATCTGCCACAACGGAATTGTGCAAATGCCTGTGCTTACACAATGGTAGAAACGCAATTAAAAAGACATTCCGGTGGTATGTGAGTATGCCGATGTTTTTCCGGATGACTTACCTGGGATGCCGCAGGATAGGGACATTGAATTTGTGATTGAACTCCAACCTGGCACGGCACCTATATCAAAGAGACCTTATAGAATGCCACCCAATGAATTGGCTGAATTAAAAATTCAACTCCAAGAACTGCTAGACAAGGGTTTCATCCGCCCTAGTGTGTCACCTTGGGGTTGCCCAGCTATCTTTGTAAAGAAGAAGCATCATTCTTTGAGGTTGTGTATCGATTACCGGCCTCTCAATGCGGTGACCTTAAGAATAAGTATCCACTTCCCCGCATTGATGTCCTTTTTGACCAACTAGCTGGCACCAGAGTGTTCTCTAAGATTGATCTTCGCTCTGGCTATCACCAAATAAAAATCCGACCTTGTGACATTCCGAAGACTGCCTTTTCCACCCGCTACGGACTTCATGAATTCTTGGTCATGTCATTTGGGCTCCCTAATGCCCCAGCCTACTTCATGTATCTCATGAATTCGGTTTTCATGTCCGAGCTTGACAAGTTCGTGGTGGTTTTCATTGATGACATTCTCATATATTCCAAGAATGAGGAAGAGCATGCCGAGCACCTTCATATTGTTCTTCAAAGATTGAGAGACCATCAACTCTACGCCAAGTTCTCTAAATGTGGATTCTGGCTAGAAAGTGTGAAATTCTTAGGTCACACGGTTTCCAAGGATGGTATATCTGTGGATCCAACCAAGGTGCAAGAGGTGATGGATTGGCAACCACCTACCTCTGTCCATGAGATTCGGAGTTTTCTAGGCTTAGCAGGCTACTATCGCCGTTTCATTCTGGACTTCTCTCGGATTGCTAAACCCATGACCGAACTCTTAAAGAAGGGAGCCAAATTTGAGCGGAATGACAAATGTGACGAAGCTTTCCACACTTTGAGAAAACATTTAACTTCAGCCCCAGTTTTAGCTCAACCCGACTGCACCAAGCCCTATGATGTCTATTGCGATGCTTCAGGCATCGGACTTGGCTGTGTTCTTATGCAAGAGAGCCGAGTCATTGCTTATGCTTCTCGAGCACTCCGGCCTCATGAGCAAAACTACCCTACGCATGATCTTGAGCTAGCAGCGGTTATTCATGCTCTCAAGATATGGAGGCACTATCTGATGGGTGTTCCATGCAACGTATACACTGACCACAAGAGCCTCAAATATGTCTTCACTCAGGCACATCTAAATATGAGGCAGCGAAGATGGTTGGAGTTAGCAAAGGACTATGACCTTAGTGTGCATTATCACCCCGGCAAGGCTAATGTGGTTGCGGATGCACTAAGCCGCAAGGCTCATTGTCATTGCCTTTCCGTGGAGTCCTACGCTGACACCTTGTGCCATGAAGTGGCAAAGCTCAACTTAGAGATTGTTCCACACGGGTACTTCAACCATATTTCTGTTGAACCAATCTTGCACGATCAGATTGTTGAAGCCCAATTAAATGACGCAAAGATCAAAATCCTTAAAAGGAAATTGGCAAAGGAAAAGGTGAAGGAAAAATACAAGTGTTTCCGGTTAGATGGGCAGGGAGTGATGTGGTTTGGACATCGTATAGTAGTGCCCAAAAACACTAAACTCCAGAGGAAGATTATGGATGAAGCCCATCTCTCTAAATCTTCTATCCATCCCGGTAGCACCAAAATGTACCAAGATTTGAAACAAAACTTTTGGTGGACTAGGATGAAGCGAGAAATTGCCACGTATGTGTCGGAATGTGACACGTGTCAGCGGGTAAAGGCTAGCCACTTGAAGGTAGCAGGCACTCTTCAACCTCTACCTATTCCCTCATGGAAGTGGGAGGATATAAGCATGGATTTCATTGTTGGACTCCCCAGAACCCCTCAGGGGCATGACTCCATTTGGGTAATTGTGGACCGCCTTACTAAGACCGCACATTTCCTTCCGGTCAATACCGCTTATACCGCTAAGAAGTACGCTGAGATTTATTTGGAACGGATCGTATGTATACATGGGGTACCCAAGATGATAATTTTAGATCGTGGTACTCAATTTGTGGCACGCTTTTGGGAACAATTGCAACTATCCCTAGGCACAAAACTAATCCGTAGTTCAGCATATCACCCTCAAACCGATGGGCAGACGGAAAGGGTAAATCAAATACTTGAGGATATGCTTCGAGCTTGTGTTATCCATTATGGGAAGAATTGGGAGAACTGCTTATCTCTTGCTGAATTCTCCTATAACAACAGCTACCAAGCAAGTCTTAAAATGGCACCTTTCAAAGCCTTGTATGGTAGAAGATGTCGGACACCGTTGTGTTGGTCCCAGGCAGGCGAGAGGTACAAATATGGCCCTGACCTTGTAAAGGAAGCGGAAGAAAAGGTTAGGATCGTCCGTGAAAAATTGGGAACCACACAGTCACGGCAAAAGAGTTACTTTGATCAATGGCGGAAGCCACTTCAGTTCGAAGTCGGCGATCACGTGTATCTCAAGGTCTCCCCAACCAAGGGTGTGCAAAGGTTTGGATTAAAGGGAAAACTTGCGCCTCGCTACATTGGTCCATATGAAATCACTCAACAATGTGGACCGGTAGCATACCGTGTGAAGCTTCCCGAGAAGCTCTCCGCCGTGCACGATGTATTCCATGTCTCCCAACTCAAGAAGTGTCTTCGTGTTCCGACCGAGATTGTTGAACAAGAAGAACTCTCGGTTGAACCGGATCTCTCCTATGATGAGCATCCCATCAAGATCGTCGATGAGAAGGAGAGACAAACACGAAGAAGAGGACTTAACATGTACAAAATTCAGTGGATTCATCACTCCGAGGATGAAGCCACGTGGGAAACCGAGGACTATCTTAAGAAGAACTTCCCCGACATCCTCTCTTAGACCAAGGTACCTTTTTTCCCACCTTGTTCCTAAGCACAATCGAATCTCGGGGCGAGATTCTTTTTAAGGGGGGTAGGCTATGACATCCCTGATGTTAATACAATGAAAGCACCTTTAAACAGGTTAAAAAGGGGAACAATGGTGTTTGAACACAAAATTTGACCAAAAAATAAAAGTTTTTGGTCATCACAAATTCAAAACAAAGGTCTTTTTGACACCCAACTGAAATCTCAAGAAATTTGTACTAAACTTGAAAATCTCCAAAAAATAAAAGTTTTTGGTCATCACAAAAAAGGCCTAGGTACTGTTGGGAACTTTTGAAAATTTTGCAGTTTAGCCCCTCAAAAACTCAAAAAACAGTTCTGAACGCCTGTTTGAATTTGGCTTGTTTGAGCTTGAAAAATTTGAAATTTCAGGTTCACACCAAAAAGAAAGTTGTGTCCCACATCTCAAACTCCAACTTTTATTTTGTTGCACTTTTCAAAGTTCAGTTCAAATTTTTGGAGAAAATTTGAAAAAGGCAAAGGGCTCCACGGAGCTGCCATCTCACCCCTGGCGCGCTCTGCTCCTAGCCGGAGTCCGGCCGCCACGTGGCCGGCGTGCGGCGGAGGTAGCGCCAGGCCGGCCAAGCCGTGGCGGCGTGTAGTGCTTGTCCTCACGCGGGCATCGGGGCTTGCTGCGCCATCACGTCGCGCGCGATAGCGCGCTGCTGCCTCGCGCCGCGGGGTGCCATAATGGCGAGCTCGCTCGGCCACTGGCCGCAGCCGCGCGCACGCCGCGCCGCGCCATCCCGCGGCCGTGATGCTCGCTCACTACGAGCCAAGGAGCACTGTGGAGGATCCCCCAGCGATCACGCAACGATCCCCCTCGCCCAACCCCTCGCGCGCGCTCTGTTCGAGCTCGGGAGCGCATCAATGGCGCGTCGCGTCACCATCTCCCCTCGCGCGCGCTCCCGAGGCCGCTCATTACTCTCTAGCCCGCCCAAGCACTCCACCGAGCACCCTCACACTCTCTCTCATCTCGCACTCAACCATTCTCCTTCTCCCCGCGCTCGAGCACGTCGTCTTCAACCTCCAGCCGCGCGGACCAAGCTTGAGTCCCGAGCAAAATTCGTCCTCGTCCCTCTACCATTCCCAAATTTCTCGCGCACAGAGCTAGACCACTTCCCTAGCTTCCATTTCCCCCACTTCTCTCGAGCTATCCCCAAACTCTCCAGCGAGAAATCGGGTTTTCCCCCAAATCCTCAATTCTGGCCGCTGGAGCACCCGCACGTCGAGCACCCATTTCAAGCCCTCCCCGAGGTCGACCAAGCTTCCCACTAGCTCCACCAAGTCCCACTGGTGCTCACGAGCCCCTCCAACCCCGGTGACCGCCACCAACCTCGCCGGAATCGAAGCCGCGGTGGCCGCACCGCCACCGCACGTCGCCGGCGACCTCCGAGCCTCCTCCGGTCTCCTAACCGCCACCATTCGACTCGTGGTGAGCCACTGGTTCTTTTCCCCCACTTCTCCGACCTCCTCCCGCCGTTGTTTGGCCAGCGCAACACCGTCGACGAGCCGAGGGCTTAAGTTCATCGTCTTCCTTTTTACAGGGTTCCCAGTGAAAGAAGTCAGGGACCTGTTCGCGAAGTTTTCAAATGATTCAAGGGCCGCAGCGTAAAAAGATTTTTAAGGTTTAAACCATTTTCCCGAAATCTTGTAAAATTCAGCAAAAATCGTACAAAAATTGGAAAAATGCACAAAAATACTTTCTGAACTCGTGAGATTGTAGCTCCAATCTCATGTTAGCATATATATACTTTTGGTGAACCGTTTTTGAATTAAAATTCAAACTGTGAATTTAGAAACTTGTGCACCATTTCAAATCCTGAGCTCCTCTAGAGCTGAGCTTTGGATATGTTGTTTGTAGTGGCTTTAGACACCTTGTGTCCAAAGGGGACCTAAACATATGGAATGTAGCTTCAGTTATGAATTAATTTGTGATTCCTGTCTTATTGTAGTCTTGCAATTATTAAAAATAATTCATGCAGCTAAAAATCACCATTTTTCTCCAGAGGCCTAAGATCTTGTTTAAACATGTGGTAAAAATGCTAAACTTAATTTTTTCCCTGTCTAGACTAGCAAATAAATAGATGTGTGTTTTCGGATAGAAAATTTTTGAGGACTGTCCAAGGGCTATATTGAGCCACCACTTGGCCAGAGCCCTCCTTCCACTCATGACTAGCTCTGGTAGAAAAATTATCTGATTTGAAGGTATTTTCAATTTTATATGAATTTATCTTGTTTCTTTAAGCAGCAGTTTATACTATTTTTAATAAATTCTGTGTAGCTTAGTTTTAGCTAAATTTTAGAGTGAGCCTAACTCTTATACTCCAGTAGTAGTCATAAAGTTTGTAGATAAAAAGGATGAACAGAAACAGAGAAACAAAAATAAGAAGGAACTAGAGTAGAAATGGAATGTTTAAAAGGAAATAGGTCAAATTGATAAATGATTAAAAATGGAGCATGGGAAAACAAAATTCCAGAACTGTACACTTGCTTAAAGTAATAAATTGAAATATTGTATATATGCACATAATCACCGTCATAAGACACAAAAATTTTCACACTCCTCCTCTAATTTTGTGAAGGAGAAAGTGGTACACTAGCATGTCTAGGTGAATATGGCCTTCAAGGCCTTGGTTTTAGATCAATTAGGCAGCCACTATAAAGTTATGCATCTCATGTAGAAGGCCCTCTTGCGGACGGCATCTATCACCTCGTCCCCACCGACGAAGAAGGAATTCCCGAGAGCGGTGCCAACGAAGTCGCGGTCGACCCGTAGTCTAACAGTCAACTAGCGCAAGAAGGCAAGCCCCTGAGCATGACCTAACTTTTTATACGTGCAACTATGTATTTTATTATGCTTGTGCATTTAAGTTCTAGGTGTTGTTTGAATACCTTAGTTGCATGATTCTAGTACCTATGACTTGAAATACTAGTATGAAAGGATCGATAGAGCAATGCCTTTAAGACCGTTACAAGTCGAATAATTTCCTGTCGCTCGCGAGATATAGGAGTTGCTTGTCTTTACTTATGTTGGAATCATAACGATGGACGGGCGGGATGGTATATGTAGATCTCCCATCCATGTATGATAATTGGATTAAGGTCGAAACGTGTGTTCTGTGTGTCAAGTTTTTGAACGTACCACATGCATGCCGACCTATGGGAATCGGTAAGCCCGGTACCTAATTGAAGCAGCTAGGGCCGATAGCCATCTCTCCTTGGAAACATTATGTTTCCCTTGCCGTACACATGTGGATATATGCGTGATGTCGTGAGTGAAGCGGTAAACCTTTATCCTAAGGGAATGGACCCGGCGTCGAATTGTGGATTGATGGGAAAGGTTGGGAAGTGCTTGTGCCTTTTATAGCAAGCATTGTCCGTGTGTGTTGGGTTTCCCCTGGCCAGGTAGCAAAATTTGGTTCGAACTGTACGCTTCTCGCGGTTAATGAGACTGCTTGACCGCTGTGCTGCATTGAGTAACAAGTGGAACTATGAGGATGATGAACTTGTTGTATGAATTAAATTGTATTGCATCACTTGTACGCTTAGAGAGGATGCTAATCTAGAATGGTTAATTCTACTAGAATATGATGCTAAAACCATGAAAGTAAGGACCCACTCTTAGTTGCTTTTTGGCAAACAAACCCACCAGCCAAAGGCCTCTCATGTCTTGAAGTCGGTGAAGTAGTTGTCACCCGACGGGTAAGCCTTGCTGAGTATTAGTATACTCAGCCTTGCTTGTGGCTATTATTTCAGGTACTGTGATGGATGTGGCAGTCGATGCCATCACTTGGCCTACCCAGGTTCCCCCTGGATGGCACGTCGAGTGGGTTCCGTCCTCTGCCAAGGATCGGGAGGAGTAGCACCATGGCAGGCTTCATCATGGTGTTACTATGCATCGTCGCTAGTTTAATATTCTGTTGTAATGAACTTAATATTCCGCTGCAATGAACTTTTATACTCTGATTTGAAATTTAAACTTGGTTTGTTATAACTTTATGATACTATTTATGAATGAAGAATTTGTGGAATGTTGTAATTTCTGGAACTCACCTTCGTGTGGGTGCGCGTGTTGTTTTGATCGAGAAAGTACGTGGTTAATCGGGTTTAATCCAATGGCGCTCCAGCTTATTCCGGATTAAGTGCCTGACTGCTTGATTAGCGGTCCAGGGGTACTTAACTTGGAATAATTTTTCGGAGTGGTCCGCCACAATCGATGCCCAGGTAGCCCTCGCACAGGGCCACGAAGTTGGCCATCTGCTGGACCCCGTTCGGGGCGAGGGCGTGGAGCTCCACACCGAAGTGGTGGAGCACCTCGTGAATGAAGCGGTGAGCCGGCATGGTGAAACCACGGACATGGTATGCCATCAAGCTCACCACATACCCCGCTGGCAGCGACAGAGTCTTGTGGGAGGGATGCAGCGACATCCACTCCTCGTGGGCAGTGCACGGACAGAGGAGCCCTCGAGAGAGGAGTGACTCGAGGGCGGCGACGGACGCGGTCTAACGTGCCCACGGGTGAAGCTGCGCCGACGAAGAAGAACCCTTCAAGGCCATCGCGACGATCGTGTGCTTGGTGGGAGGCGAGGTTGAAGATTAGATCGGCGAAGACGATGAAGAGCGAACAGGAGCAAAGAGATGGAAACAGCGACGGGAAACGAGGAGCGTATCCCCTTACGCCGGCGTTCCTTTATATAGGGGCAGTGGGGTGGCGGCCGGCTGTACCGAGGGGGCACACGACCCAGCGCCCTCATCCCTCTGTTCAAATCCAACGGCTCTAGGCGCACCCGATGTGCGCGCGTGGCACGAGGTGGCGGATTAGGGCATTAACTGCCCTCCACGCGCGCACGCCTCGTCGGGCCCACCACGACCGCAAGGTCAAATCCGGAGCCTGACCGCTGTGTCGCGTCACACTCGATGGGCGGGTCTGTTCCCGTCAACAGCTGGACAGGCCGCCGCGATCCGTGGGCCCGGCTAGATCCCTGCGATCGGCCCGGATGAGACGAAAAGGATGTGGGCCTGGCCCCACGCTGAAGGACATAGATCGACACTTCACGAAGAAGGTCGAGACCCCTATGATATGTTGGGCACCGGGCATTGTCGTCGAGGCATGTCCATGGTCGCGCCCCCAAAATTCCGGAAGTTACCAGGAGTTAGCAAGAAAATGGAAGGAAAGAAGAGCCCCCCAAAGAATCCAATTCCCCCGAAGAACGGATATGACCTCACAAATGAGTCCTTGACTCCTCTGCAAGGTCGGGGGCTACTATGGGGGTCATGGATTAAGGGTCCCACTGTCAGGGCGCCTGCTAACGGCGCGCGGGCGGAGGAAGACCCTGACAGCGCTAGTTTCGACTGGTCGGGAAGCTCTGTCTTGCCCGACCCCAGTCCCCCAGACGACCAGGGGGTGAAAGGGGTCGGGCACGTCCGTCTCGCCCGACCCCCGACCCCTCAGGTCGGAAGGATAGAGGAAAGGGGGAGTCCCGAAGACCCTCCCCAAGTCAAATCTGGCTTGTGAAAGGAGAACGCGTGCGGCCTGCGCCTTCTCCCGACCGACACCCGACATCACCTGCCCGCCTGCCAATTGAGAAAGCTGATCTGCAGCCCTGCGCTTGGGAAAAGGTAGATGCATGCGCGCTGCTGTGCTAGCGGCCAAGAAGGAAGCTACCGCGAAGCTACCGGTGGGAAGGTGAAGGACACGCGGCAACCAAGGAAGGGGTCGCCAAGACGCACTAGGCCGACAGCAAGTAACCGTCGGGGGCGTCCGGCCTTCGAGGGTAGATAGGTAAAATGACATTGTAAAGCTGCCTTCCTCTTGAGCTATAAAGAGGAGGGCGTCCCCTTGCGTGGGGATTCCAATTCTGATTTCTGGATTCTCGATCTCTAGAGCACTTAGTCCCCTACACGCACATTCCACACACAAGGCTTGAACCGGCCTTCGTTGTAATCCGCCGCCAAGAGAGCAATACAATCAGGAGCCTGTTGCACTGGACGTAGGGATCACTCCCGAACCAGTATAAACCCTTTGTCTTGCGTCTCTTGAACTATTCTCCACCGAGACGTGCGTGTTCTGTGATCGACACTAGCCGGCGTGAGGCACCCCGTGTGCCACCCGCCGACAATAACGCATCGCCTATGTATCTTTTGACTTGTAAACCGATTTCCGATCGGTTAATGAATAAAGTCCATTATTCTCGTCTTTTTGTACTGAAGGCGATACCTTGTATCGGCTATGAATATTTCTGATTTCTTGAACAAAATTGGCTATGCGTCAACCCAGATACTGGGATAATACTTCTTTAAGTATTTTCCATTCAGAGCTCGAGGAAATTCTTCTCCTTCTAATGGTTCCAAGATATATGCATTACCCAGAGCACATTGTTTTATCCGATATGGTCCTTCCCATGTTGGAGACCATTTACCAAATTTGGAATCTTTAGATCCGATCGGCAGAACTAGCTTCCATACTAACTCTTTTTGAGAAAAATCTTTGACTTTAACCTTTTTGTTATACCATCTTGCAATACGCTCTTTATTAGCCTCCAAATTCTCAAGAGCTTTCAGCCGATATCCGATTAGATCCTCTAATTCATCTTTCATAATGATGGAATATTCATCGGCTGTTAATTTGTTTTGAAACTCAATACGTCTAGAGCCGATTTTAATTCCCAAGGCAATACAGCTTCGTGCCCATAAACCAACTGATAAGGTGACATCTTACTGCACCATGGCAAGCCATCCGATATGACCATAATGCTTCATGTAACACGGTATGCCATCTCCTAGGAAATTCATCAATTTTTCTCTTTATCAACTAGATCACACTTTTATTAGATGCCTCCGCTTGACCATTGGCTTGAGCATAATAAGGAGAAGAATTCAATACTTTGATCCCCATACTTTCAGCAAACTCCCTAAATTCCCCTGAGGTGAACATAGTTCCCTGATCGGTTGTAATTGTTTGAGGAATACCAAACTGATAGATAATATGTTCCTTAACAAAATCAATCATATTGACCGATGAAAGAACCTTTAAGGGAATCGTTTCAACCCACTTGGTGAAATAATCGGTCGCCACTAACTGTGGCGGGCTACCCCAAAATTAATCCAACTTAAGTCCACCAGGGACCACCGTGAGGCATTCGTACACTTAAGCTAGAGCACCGTCGAGTCTAGCTCGATTAAACCACATACTTTCGAACGAAACAACACGCCCGCACGAAGACGAGTCCTAGAGATTACAACATTCCAAGGTCCAAATTCAAATAAGTCTTAATTCAAAGTATTACAAACTAAATTTGAAAGATATAAATAAAGTTTCAGAGTTCAAAGCAGCAGAAAGTAAACGATGATCTAAACGACGATACAAGTAACATCATGATGAAGGTGTCCATGATGCTACTCCTCGCGATCCTCACCAGAGGATGGCTCCCAAACGATGTATAGCCAGGGGGCAGCTGTCCCGACCAAGAAAACCAGAAATTGACTCCTCAAAATCATTACCTGAAATTAAGCCACAAGCAAGGCTGAGTATACTAATACTCAACAAGTCTTACCCGTCAGGTGATAACTACTTCACCAACCTCTAGACATGCAAGGCTTTTTGGCTGAGGGGTTTGTTTTGCCAAAAGCACTAAGAATGGATCCTTATTTTCAATATTTTAGCAACCAATTCTAGTAATTTAATTACTCTAGATGAGCATCCTTTCTAAGCAATCAAGTAGTGCAATACAATTAGATACAATCTTCATCTTTATCAATCTCAAGTTCCACTTGTTACTCAATGCAGCAGAGCGGTCAAGCAGTCTCATTAACCGCGAGAAACGGACAGTTCGAACCGAATTTCACTACCTGGCCAGGGAAAACCCAACACACACAGATAATATTGGCTATAAAAGGCACAAATAACATCCAACCTTTCCCATCAATCCACAATTCAGAACCGGGGCCAACTCCCTTAGGATACACGGTTATCGGATACTCGCGGACACATGCTGGCCGATCTCACACATGTAGCCACTTGGGTACCACAAGGGAAATAAATTTCCAAGGAAAGTAGGCAAGCGGTCCTAGCTATTTCAATCCGGTACCGGGCTTACCAATTCCCATAGGTCGGTATATGTGTGGTACGTTAAAAAAAAACTTGACACACTGAACCACACGTTTTGACCTTAAGCAATTACCATACACGGACGGGAGATCTACACATACCATCCCGCCCGTCAATCCTTATGATTCCAACATAAAGAAAGACATTCAACTCCTATATCTCGCGAGTGACAGGAAATCACTCGACTTGTAACGGGTCCTTAGAGCATAGCAACTAGCGATCCTATCATGCTAGTCGAATAAAACATAGGTAATAAGATTCATGCATCTAGGTTTTCATTCAATTCCTAAAAACCATAAATGCACATACATAGAATAATCAAAGTTGCGAGAAGTTTCAAACATAGGTCATGCTCCGGGGCTTGCCTTCTTGCTCAGCCCTAGTCTCTGGCTCAAGCGATGGCGCCTGCTCCACAATGATAGTGCTCATTCTCCTTCATGCACCTCCTCGTCTACGTCCGGCACCAGCTTGTAGTTCCCGTCAGCGATTTGCTCTTCTACACGTGATGCAATATACATGACGACTTAAAGTAATTATCTCATTTCTATATATAAAAAAGGGTGCATATGTTGTCATATTCACTAAGACAAAAATTGTAAATAATTTATTTCTTCATAAGGCAAGGTGGGTTTTATTCTCATTCTTTCCTTTTCTATCGATGGTGATTATGTACATATATTAAATTCTAAATTTAATTCTTCATTGTAGTAACTCAGTTCAGCCTTTGATTTATTTAATTATTTCCCAAAAATTTATATCCATGTGCATGTGATATAGATTTTGTTAATTATTTCTTGGTCAAACATGATCTCAACTTCCCCTTTTGTTTCTCAATTTCTAATGATCTGAATTTTTGGTGACACCCTATGATTATTCTCAGATTTATAAATCTTATTTTTATGCAGCAAAAAGAAATGATTTATTCTAGAAAGTCTACTTCTAGCATTATTGCATTTTCATCGCTAGGAATCAAATTTAAATCCTATAAAAATAAATACACAGTAAACTAGTGTGAACTATTTATAGGAGCAAAAAGAAGTCATGTTTAGCTCATCTATCAAGTGAGTACTCAGTTTTATTAACAAATCAGGTGCTAAACAAATGCTACTGTATTTTCATACCCCAATTTAATTAAGCATGTTACCAGAGCTAAAAATGGGGTTTAGCATTTTTTGAAGATATCTGGTAAAATGTATACCATACTATCCAGAGATGAAATATTATTTCTGAACAAATTAATTATTAAAATTCGAACAAGATGTCAGCAGAGATAAACTAAACCATTTATATCTGGAGCTAGAAAACATAACTCAGTGCAAGATTGGTACTGCAAAGTGGTGACTATAAAAGGAACAACATATCCAAATTTCACATTCATAGCAGCTGTAGTTTAGGAGTTATACACAAAAGTTCATTTTCCAAGGTTAAGTTTTACAGGCAAAACTAAGCATCAAAAGCATAAACATGCTGTGATCAGATTAAATTAGACATCACTAGGATTCCTACAAATTTTAGTTTGTATTTTTCTGATGTTTCTACGATTTTTAACCGAATTTTGAAGTTTGCAGCTTTTAAACCTAGTTCTGAAATTCGGCTATTACATATACGTCCTCGGTTGTTTGCATTGGGAGCCCTAAAAAGATTTCGCGATTTGCAATCAGGTCCTTGGCGGAGACTGGGAGCTCGGCGTGCTCGATTCCGGCGAGGGAAGGCCAGGGCTTGCCGGTTTGAGGGAACGGGAGCAACGAGGGACTCACCCAAGACTGGTTGGAAGCGAAGTTGAGGTTGGAGGAGGTCCGGAGAAGGCCGGCGACGGGAGCAGCGGTGGTGCGGCCGCCTCTGCTTCAATTCCGGTGAGGATGGCAACGGGGGCTACGGTTGGAGGGGCCTGTGAGCATCAGTGGCGTGCGGGTAAGGTCTCCATGCGGTTGTTTTGGCCAGTGGGTTGGCGGAGGTGGCTGTCCACGTTGAGCTCGAGCTTGGCGGCAATAATGGCGGCCGGCGGCACTGGGCAGCTTCGATTCCGGGCGAGAATTGGTCACTGCTTGATGGGAGTGAGTCTAGGTGCGAGCTGGGATGGTGAGGGTGGTTTGGAAGGGGGGATTCGGGGAGAGGCGAAAGGCCGGGCAGTGGAATTTCGCGAACTGCGTGGGGAGAACGCGGCTCGCTCTGCTTGGCTCCGTGAGGAAGAAGGCAGGGAGAAGAGGGCGATCTACAGGCTCCTAAGTTTCTTCCATAGGTGAGCAAGGGGAGCTTGCTTAGAGTTAGAGGTGAAGCGACCATGGCTTGCCTTGCGACCGAAGGGAGAGGGGAGCGCTGTGGAAACGCTGCTACGGCGTTTGCGGCGTGTGGCGAGCTGGGCAGCCGCGCGTAGCGCGTACGCGATGGCGAGCAGGGCGCGGTCGGGGCCTCGGGGACAAGCTGGGCACGCTGGTCAACTTCGGTGCCCGTGTCAGGCATCGCCGGCCACATGGTGGCGCGGTGTTGGCGCATGGTGCTGAGGCGCGGTCTTCCAAAGTTTCTAAATGGCAAGGTCGGGCATATGAAAAGATGAATGGTTCAGTGTATGGAAAGCTAGGAACTTTGGTGTGCCAGAGGATGGAAAACTGACAGAAACAAGGGGTCTTCGCACCCTTCCGGTTAAAATTTGCCAAAACTTCCAAAGAGGCATAAGTTTGTTATAAAATTTGTGACAACTTCTATTTTCGGATATTTTCAAGTTGTTTTGTGAATTCAAGAGTAAATCAATGATCTTGAGGAACAACAGAGAAAAATTGGGTTGAAATTTAATGTTCTTAGAACTGTATTGGAGTTTTAGGCAAACTTCCCATCATTTTTTGATAAAACCTTGAATTAGAAAGTTGTTTGGTTATATATTTACTTGAACTTTCATTTTAACCAATTTTTGAGTTTTGTTGAACATTTAGGTCTTTGTGAGTGAAACCCATTTCAGCTTGTTTGGATTTGATTTATTTAAGTAATTTTCCACAATCTTTGAATAAAATCTTTTGTTTTGTCTTTCCTTTCTCCACTTAATTTCCTAATTAGCATTTAAACATCAGAGATGTTACACTAACAGAAATTTATGACCTTTACTTGATGCAGGGTTAATTTGACCGATTAAATCAATTCCCCATCCTCGGAAAGGCCAAGGCTTCAGAGTTGGTTTCATAACGGATGCAGGAGCTCTCTGAACATTTCCAAATCGCTGGCAATCCTGACATCCTTTATAATATCTGAAACAATCCTCAAGAATCGTTGGCCAAAAATATCCATTTCTTCTGATCATCCATTTCATTTTAAAGGCCGACTGATGTGCTCCACAAACTCCTTCATGAATCTCGCCCATTAACACTTTAGCTTCCTCCGATTCGATACATTTGAGTAGAACTCCATCAATAATCCGATAATAAAGATCATCTTCAAGTAGAACATATTTTACTGCTTGAATCCTGACTTTTCTTTCAACCCACTCGGATGGATCTTTTAAATATCCATAATTTTCTTTCCTCCAATCACCGGCATCCAATTCGAGACTTGAAACTTACCGAATCGGACGATAACCAGATGCTCCTTGAGCTAATCGGTTAGTTTCTTCATTATGACATTTAGGAATGTGCTCAATTTTGACAAGTCTGAATTCTTTTAACAACCGGAGGCATTCATTATTATATACTCTCAAAATATCAGCATAACATTCATATTCACCCATTAATTGTTTCACCACAACCATGGAGTCTCCAAATATTTCAATAGCATTGGCCTTAATCTCCTTTAGCAATTGGATACCTTTAAGAACAGCTCGATACTCCGCCTGATTGTTGGTGGCTTCTTTTTTGATCAGAAAGGAAAACTCAAAGCTTGCCCCCCGAGGCGAAATCAACACAATTCTGATACCGGAGCCAACTCCGCAAGAAGATCCATCAAAGAACAAAGTCTATGGGGCAGGCTCTACCAAATCAATCTTCAGACCACAATGATGAGTAACAAAATTGGCAAGGACTTGTCCTTTGACTGCTTTCGCCGATTCAAAGCGCAAATCAAATTCTGATATGGCTAAAATCCATTTTCCGATTCTACCATTTAAAATCGGCATGACAACATATACTTTATAACATCATCCTTGCTAACGATAATGCATTCAAACGATAATAAATAATATCTAAGCTTGGTACAAGAGAAGTATAAAGACAAGCATAATTTATCCACCGGAGAATACCTTGTTTCTGCATCAGAAGAAATGACACGCTCCTTTCCCTCAAACTCTTGAATAAAGGCCGATCTAATTGAAGAATCATCAGCCGATAAGTATAACTTGAACGGCTTACCTTTCTGAGGAGGAACCAAAACAGGAGGAGACACCAAATAGTATTTTATTCTTTCCAAAGCTTCTTCTTGCTCTTTTCCCCAAACAAACTCTTGATCGGCCTTTAGCTTTAATAAGGGTGTAAACGGCTTAATCTTACCAGAAAGATTAGAAATAAACCTTCTAATAAAGTTTATCTTGCCGATTAACGATTGAAGTTTTGTCTTGTCTTCATGAGCAACGATTTTATTAATTGAACCAATCAAAGTCTGGCAAACCTCAATTCCTCTTTCATGAACCATAAACCCCAGAAATTGACCCGCAGAAACTCCAAATGCACATTTCAAGGGATTAATCTTCAAACCATGCTTTCTTGTACATTCCAGAGTCTTACGTAAATCGGCTAGATGCTGCTTATAGCTTTCCGATTTCACCACCACATCATCAATATAAACTTCAAGAATTTTGCCGATAAGCTCATTAAAGATATAATTCATAGCACGTTGATAAGTAGCTCCAGCATTTTTCAGACCAAAAGTAATAACTACCCATTCATATAAACCAACGTGCCCAGGACAACGGAAAGTAGTTTTATGAATATCTTCCTCAACCATAAAAATTTGATTATAACCAATGTTACCATCCACGAAGCTTATGACTTTATGTCCTGCTGCAGCATCAACCAGTAAATCGGCAATGGGCATCGGATATTCATCCATCGGCGTTGCCTTATTAAGATTCTTGAAATCAATGCAAACACGTAGTTTCCCATTCTTTTTATACATAGGAACCACATTAGAAATCCACTCAGCATAACGACACTGCCTAATGAATTTTGCTTCAATCAACTTAGTAATTTCAGCCTTTATATCAGGTAAAATCTTTAGAATACACCATTGTAGGATCGAGGATTACCGACTAGAGGGGGTGAATAGGTAATTTTAAACTAAAAGCACAACACTAGAGAATTTAATTAGAAACACAAGATAAATTCTACAACTAGTGAAACTAGCCTATGTCAAAGGTTTGCAACCTAGGATGACAAAATACAATTCAAATTCTAGGTAATGAAAAGCTCAAAATAAATTGCTTGTGAATAAATGAGGGAAAGAAATAACCGATGACACAATCAATTTTTTCCCGTGGTGTCGATGACTTGCCGGTCACCCCTAATCCACGTTGAGGTGGATTCAAAGCTTCAAATCGCTCCTCTACCAAGAATCCACTTGGTGTATGAGCCAATCTAGGAATCAATGAACCGCTCCAAACCTCTTTCCACTAGAGATGCATTTCACCACTCCGATGAAATGCATATCACAACTTCACCCAATTTCATTGAGCTTATGAACCGTCGTTGTAAACCAACGGCTATGTGTCATATCACAACTTGTCCGAACCGACCGTTGTTCAAAGTTCATTCCACATTTACACAGAACGGTCGATGTTCGGACATATTCGAACATTTGCCTGCGGACAGTCCGCCACACTGGGCTGGACCGTCCGCTGTGGAGTTTGAAATCCACCAGAGAGCGCTGAGCCTCTGTCCAAAAAATTATTCAACGCCGGACCGTTCGGTCTCCAGAGCCGAACCGTCCGTCGTTGACGTTTAAATCTACCAGAGAGCACACCGGCTCTGTGAAACTTTTCTTATAGAGGCGGACCGTCCGCTATGACTGGCCGGACCGTCCATCGTGTGCATTTTCCGCATATTTTTAGTTAGTAAATAACTCTCATCTATATGCATGCAAATCCAAGACTTTGAGCAATGTGGCACTATTAACTCGTCAAGCAACTGTAAATTGATCCCTCTTGATAGGCTATCTAGCCTACAAATCCGGTCAATTTACTTCTCTAATCACCACTTGACCGGCAAAAAGGAAAATCCTATCTTTATACCTTTGCCGTGAGTCTTTCGCCACTTCATATCAACTTTTCTTTGAGGAAGCATTGTCTCTTTATACACTACCATCTTCATGGCATCTCATAGCGAATACGTGTGACTAACCTTAATTCATAAGCTCAATAAAATTGTTAGTCCACAAGGTGTTGTCATTAATTACCAAAACTCTCAACTAGGGGCCTAGATGCTTTCAATCTCCCCCTTTTTGGTAATTGATGACAACCACATATAGGAGAGATGAAAAAGTTGATTTCAAGTCTCTACTTCACATATGAAATATGAGGAAGACTTGGGTGAACATTTGATATACCTTGTCCTTGATTATATATGTGAAATAAAGGTAGATCAAATCCAATTTTGAGAAAAACTTCCCCTAAATATGTGCATCCAATGTTTGAATATATTTGTTGCACATATTTATTATAGATAAAATATGGATGGAGCTTCTCATGGCACATATACAATTTTTGAAATTTACTTGCTTTACCACAAATCAACCATGGGGGTTAGAACACATTATAAGATGCAAATGTTAGTCCATAGATATATCATTGATAATTCATCACATAAATTTCTAACCACACATAAACCATTAAGAGCATAAAGGTTATTACATACCAATCCACACAAAAGTCCATGCAATAAAAGTAAACGTGCATGAGTTCAAGTTCATGATGCAAATGCACAAAAGTATGACATGAGCTCCCCCTACATCCATGAATCACATCCATCAAGGTCTTCAAGAAATCCCCAATCTCTTCATCCTCCCTGCATACTCTTCTCCCCCTTTGTCATCAATGACCGAAAAGGATAATTTGATCATCCTGAGGCGGCGGTGGAGGAGGATAGCTGTGGCGGACCACTCCAAAATTATTCCAAGTTAAGTACCCATGGACCACTAATCAAGCAGTCAGGTACTTAATCCGGAATAAGCTGGAGCACTGTCGGATTATACCCGATTAACCACGTACTTTCATGATCGAAACAACACACGCGCTCACACGAAGGTGAGTCCCAGAAATTACAACATTCCACGAATTCAGCATACATAAATAGTAACATCAAGTTATTACAAACCAAGTTCGAATTTCAAATCAGAGTACGAGAGTTCATTGCAGCGGAAATAAATCTAACGATGATACATAGCAACACCACGATGAAGCCGGTCATGGTGCTACTCCTCCGGTTCCTCGGCAGAGGACGGAACCCACTCAACATGCCAGCCAGGAGGAACCTAGGTAGGCCAAGTGATGGAATCGACTGCCACATCCATAACAGTACCTAAAATAAATAGCCACAAGCAAGGCTGAGTATACTAATACTCATCAAGGCTTACCCGTCGGGTGAAAACTACATCACCGACGTCTAGACATGAGAGGCTTTTGGCTAGTGGGTTTGTTTGCCAAAAAGCAACTAAGAGTGGATCCTTATTTTCATGATTTTAGAGTCAATTTCTAGTAGAGTTAACAATTCTAGATTAGCATCCTCTCTAAGCATACAAGTGGTGCAATACAATTTAGTACATACAACAAGTTCATCATCCTCATAGTTCCACTTGTTACTCAATGCAGCACAGCGGTCAAGCAGTCTCATTAACCGCGAGAAGTGGACAGTTCGAACCGAATTTTGCTACCTGGCCGGGGGAAACCCAACACACATGGATAATGCTTGCTGTAAAAGGCACAAGCACTACCCAACCTTTCCCATCGATCCACAATTCGGCGCCGGGTCCATTCCCTTAGGATAAAGGTTTACCGCTTCACTCACGGCATCACGCATATATCCACACGTGTACAGCAAGGGAAACAAAATGTTTCCAAGGAGAGATGGCTATCGGTCCTAGCTGCTTCAATCTGGTACCAGGCTTACCGATTCCCATAGGTCGGCATGCATGTGGTACGTTCAAAAACTTGACACACAGAACCACACGTTTCGACCTTAATCCAATTATCATACACGGACAGGAGATCTACACATACCATCCCGCCCGTCCATCCTTATGATTCCAACATAAGTAAAGACAAGCAACTCCTATATCTCGCGAGTGATAGGAAATCACTCGACTTGTAACGGTCCTAAAGGCATTGCTCCACCGATCCTATCATACTAGTATTTCAAGTCATAGGTACTAGAATCATGCAACTAGAGTATTCATACAACACCTCGAACATAAATGCACAAGCATTATAAATACATAGTTGCACAAAATAAAAGTTAGGTCATGCTCCGGGGCTTGCCTTCTTGAGCTAGCTGACCGTGAGGCTCCGGGTTGATCACGACGACGGTGGCACCACCCTCGGGAACTTCCACTTCGTTGACGGGGACGAGGTTGTAGGTGCCGTCAGCGAGAGCGCCTTCTACTTGAGATGCACAACTTTAATGCGGCTGCCTATGATCTAAGAATAAGGCCTTGAAGGCAATATTCACCTAGACATACAAGTGAACTATTTTCTCCTTCACAAAATTAGAGGGTGTGTGTGGACATTTTTATGTCTTTATGATGGTGATTGTGTACATATATGAAACAATTCAATTTATGATTTTTAAGCAAGTGTGCAGTTCTGGAATTTAGATTTCACATGCTCCACATTTAATTAATTATCAAGGTGTTCTATTTCTTTTTATAAAACTCAATTTTACTCTAGTTTCTTCTCATTTTTGTTCCTCTGTTTCTGTGCATCCTTTTTATCCACAAACTTTATGACAGCTACTGGAGTATAAGGTTTAGGCTCACTCCAAAATTTAGCTAAAACTGAGCTACACAGAATTTATTAAAAATAGAACAAGTTGCTGTCCTAGGAAACAAGATTAATTCATATAAAATCAAAAATACTTCCAAAATAGGAGATTTCTTTACCAGCACTATACATGAGTGAAAGAGAGGCTCTGACCAAGTGGTGGATAAAAATAAAACTTGGACAGCCCTTAATAATTTTCTATCCAAAAAACAACATCTATTTATTTGGGAGCCTAAACAGGGTCAAAATTAAATTTACCATTTTCACCACATGTCCAAATAAGTTCCTAGACCTCTGGTTAAAGATGGTGATTTTTGGCTGCACGGATTATTTTTAATAATTGCATAACTAAACTAGAACAGGAATCACAAAATAAATCATAACTGAAGCTACAGTCCATATGTTTAGGTCTCCTTTGGACACTAAGCGTCTAAAGGCATCACCAAAAACATATCCAAAGTTCAGCTCCAGAAGAGCTCAGGATTTAAAATGGTGCACAAGATTCTAAAAACTGAGTTTGAATTTTAATTCAAAAACTGTTCACAAAAAGTGTATACATGCTAACATGAGATTGGAGTTTACAACCTCACGAGTCCAGGGAGTATTTTTGTGCATTTTTCTGATTTTTGTACGATTTTTAGTGGATTTTACAAAATCTCAGAGAAATGGATCTAGGTATAAGAATCTTTTTACGCCGGGGACCTTAACTCTTTTAAACTCTCGCGAACAAGTCCCTGAAATTTACACTGATGTGACATCTCTTATGTAAAAGTATTAAAAGTACACTTAAAATAAGTGCAAGAGGGAAATAGTGAAGATGGAATTAAAAAATTCATCAAAAATTCAAATTAAATTCAAAAACAAGGGTTGTTTGACACCCAACTGAAAACTCACGAATTTTGTACTAAACTTAAAAATCTCAAAAAATAAAAGTTGTTTGTCATCACAAATAAGGCCTAGTCACTGTTTGGCACTTTTGAAAATTTTGCAGTTTAGTCCCTCAAAAACTCAGAAAACCGATCTGAACGCCTTTTTGAATTTGGGTTGTTTGAGCTCGAAAAATTTGAAATTTCAAGTTCACCCAAAAAAGAAAGTTGTTCCCACCTCTCAAACTACAACTTTTATTTTTACACTTTTCCAAGTTCAGTTCAAATTTTTGGAGAAAATTCGAATGGGAAGAAGGAGCTCCCCGGGGCGCCAACAGTGGCCCTGGCGCGCCCCTGCTCCGTGGGAGTCGGCCGCCACGTGGCCGGCGAGCGGCGGAGGCCGCGCCGAGCTGGCCGAGCTGCGGCATCGGGTGGCCGTTGTCCTCACGCGCTTGTCCGACTCCTTCCCGCACCGTCACATAGCCGTCGACGCGCTGTCTTGCCTCGCGCCGCGCGAACGCCGTCATGGCGGGCGGAGCGCCGCCGTGGCCGTCGCCGCGCTCGCGAGCAGAGACCCCCTTCGCGCTAGCTTCCCTCCACTCCGCGCCAAACGCACTGCAGAGGATCTTCCACTGCTCCACGCCACAATCCCCGACCGCCAGTCCCGTGCGCGCGCTCTGCCCGAGCTCGCCGCGCCATCAATGGCGACCGCGACAACCCACGCACGCGCACACACTCCTCCGAGGCACCTCGGTGCTCGCTGGCGCACCCAAACCCTTCACTGAGCACCCTCATTCCTTCCCCCAGCCAATGCCCAGTTCTTCTCCCTCTCACCGCGTTCGCTCCCGTCGTCTTCCACCTCGGGACGCCTTGAGCCGAGCTCGAGCTTCCCCGCCGCAAACTCGAATCGACCACGAATCCCTCCACCCCTTTCCAATCCCCCGCGCGTGAAGCTCGCCCACTCACCCCGCTAGCTGCTCGAGCACTCCCCAGCTCGAATCGGGCCTCACTCGCGGCGAATCGAAACCTTTCCCCATCGCTCGACCATTGACACCGCGAACACCACCTCCACGTCGAGCCCCATACCCCGGCCATCCCCGCCGCAGACGAACCCCACGACGAGCTCCACCATCGTCCTGTGAAGCTCACAAGCCCTTCCACGCATCGCCTCGACCACCGCAGACCGCTAGCGACGTCGCCGGAGCTAACCGCGCTGCCGCTCAACGTCGACGAGCCGCGCCGCTTCACCTCCGACCGCGAGACCTACCTCAACCGACTCGCGGTGAGCTCCTCTCCATTTCCCCCAGCTTTCCCCGAGCCAACTCGCCGTCGTTTCGCCGGCGTAGCACCGCCGACGAGCCCCGGACCCGTCTGCGTTCCCTTTTTAGTTTTAGGGTCCTCTGCGCAAAAGTCAGGGACTTGTTTGAAAGGTTTTGAAAGTTCTAGGGTTTACGGCATAAAAAGATTCTTAAACCTAGATCTATTTTTCCCGTATCTTGTAAAATCCACCAAAATTCGTACAAAAATCAGAAAAATGCACAAAAATACTCCCTGGATTCGTGAGATTGTAAACTCCAATCTCATTTAAGCATGTATATACTTTTGGTGAACCATTTTTGAATTAAAATTCAAACTGTGAAATTTGAAACTTGTGCACCATTTCAAATCCAGAGCTCCGCTAGGATTGATCTTTGGATATGTTGTTTTTAGTGACTTTGGACACCTTGTGTCCAGAGGGTACCTAAAAATATGGACTGTAGCTTCAGTTATGAATTAAAATGTGTTTCCTGTCTTTTTGTAGTCCAGAAATTGATAAAAATAATCCATGCAGTGAAAAATCACCATTTTTCTCCAGAGGCCTAAAAACTTGTTAGAACATCTGTTAAAAATTCAAAACTTAATTTTTGCTCTGTTTAGACTAGCAAATAAATAGATATGTGTTTTTGGATAGGAATTTATTAAGGACTGTCCAAGGGTTATTTTGAGCCACCACTTGGCTAGAGCCCTCCTTGCACTCATGACTAGCTCTGATAGGAAAATTTCCTGATTGGGATGCATTTTCAATTTTATATGATTTTATTTCGTTTCTGCAGGCAGCATTTTGAATTATTTTTAATAAATTCTGTGTAGCTCAGATTTAGCTAAATTTTGGAGTGAGCCTAGCTCTTATACTCCAGTAGCTGTCATAAAGTTTATAGATAAAAATGATGAACAGAAAAAGAGAAACAAAAATGAGAAGAAATTAAGGTGGAAATTGAGTTATATAAAAGAATAGAGTTTTTTGCGAAATATTTAAAATAAAACTTGGAAAGGTTTAAAATTTCAGAACAGCACCCTACCTTCAAATAATAAATAGAATTTCTTTTATATATGTACACAATCACCATCAAAGATGAATAAAAATTTCCACACCCCTACTCTAGTTTTATGATAAAGAGAGTAGTACTTTAGCGTGTCTAGGTGAATATGGCCTTCAAGGCCTTAGTTTTGGAATCATTAGACAGCCGCAATAAGTTATGCATCTCATGTAGAAGGCGCTATTCCGGACGGCACCTACCATCTCATCCCCGCCGACGGTGAAGGAATCCCGGAGGGAGGTGCCAACGAAGTGGAAGTCAACCCGGAGGCTAACCCCCAGCTAGAACAAGAAGGCAAGCCCCGGAGCATGACCTAACCTTTAAAATTTATGCATCTATGAATTCCCTATGCTTGTGCATTTACGTTTCAAGGAGTTGATTGAATACCTTAGCTGCACATCTCTAGTACCTATGACTTGCAACACTAGTATGAAAGGATCGTTAGGGCATTGCTTTAGGTCCGTTACAAGTCGAGTGATTTCCTGTCACTCGCGAGACATAGGAATTGCTTGTCATTACTTATGTTGGAATCATAAGGATTGA
Organism: Digitaria exilis; assembly: GCA_015342445.1. NCBI lineage: Eukaryota > Viridiplantae > Streptophyta > Magnoliopsida > Poales > Poaceae > Digitaria > Digitaria exilis. Next base: position 68,657 of record JACEFO010002977.1, read on the forward strand.
CGGGCGGGATGATAGATGTAGATCTCCCGTCCGTGTATGATAATGGACTTAAGGTCGAAACGTGTGGTTGAGTGTGTCAAGTTTTTGAACGTACCACATGCATGCCGATATATGGGAATCGGTAAGCCCGGTACCAGATTGAAGCAGCTAGGGCCGATAGCCATCTCTCCTTGGAAACTTTGTTTTCCCCTGCCGTACACTTGTGGATATATGCGTGAGACTGTGAGTGAAGCGGTAAACCTTTATCCTAAGGAAGTGGACCCGGTTCCGAATTGTGGATCGATGGGAAAGGTTGGGAAATGCTTGTACCTTTTATAGCAAGCATTATCCGTGTGTGTTGGGTTTCCCCTGGCCAGGTAGCAAAATTCGGTTCGAACTATCCGCTTCTCGCGGTTAATGAGACTGCTTGACCGCCTTGCTGCATTGAGTAACAAGTGGAACTATGAGATTGATGAATTTGTTGTATGAAATAAATTGTATTGCACCACTTGTATGCTTAGAGAGGATGCTAATCTAGAATGGTTAAATCTACTAGAATATGATGCTAAAACATGAAAGCAAGGACCTACTCTTAGTTCCTTTTTGGCAAACAAACCCACCAGCCAAAAGCCTCTCATGTCTAGATGTCGGTGATGTAGTTTTCACCCGACGGGTAAGCCTTGCTGAGTATTAGTATACTCAGCCTTGCTTGTGGCTTTTATTTACAGGTACAATGTTGGATGTGGCAGTCGGTGCCCTTACTTGGCCTACCCAGGTTCCCCCTGGATGGCACATCGAGTGGGTCCCGTCCTCTGCCGAGGAACGGGAGGAGTAGCACCGTGGCAGGCTTCATCATGGTGTTATGTTGTATCGTCGTTAGTTTTTATTCTGCTGCAATGAACTTTATTTCCGCTGCAAGACTTTGATACTCTGATTTAAGTTTCAAACTCGGTTTGTAATAACTCTATGAAACTTATTTATGTATGTTGAATTTGTGGAATGTTGTAATCTCTGGAACTCACCTTCGTATGGGCGTGCTGTTGTTTTGATCGAGAAAAGTACGTGGTTAAATCGGGTTTAATCCGACGGCGCTCCAGCTTATTCCGGATTAAGTGCCTGACTACCCGATTAGTGGTCCCGGGGTACTTAACTTGGAATAATTTTGGAGTGGTCCGCCACAGCTGGCATCAGAGCCGAAACAGCGCCCCGGAGAGAGCAACAAACCTTTAATAAACATTTTTGAAATAAAATTGTCAACTCGTACTTCCGCCGCGCCTCGCGATGGAAGGTTACTGTTAGGACTGCTAAGGATGTTACCTAGAGCGTGAAGCCTATGTGGGTTAAGGGATCACGAAATGATAGGTGGCAAATAATATATTATACTGACTTCCAGCACATTTCATTCTGTCATTTATTTTTCGCAATGGTGGGCGCAAGGTACGGCGATTGCTGTAACGTACCACGGCACTATATGAAAATATAGTGGCGGCACATAGTCAATACGCTGTAATGGCGTATGAAACTAGAATAGCATGGTGGGCGCAAGGTACGACGATTGCTGTAGCGTACCACGGCATCATATGCAAATATGATGGCGGCACAAAGTCAATACGCTATCTCATGAGCGTATGAAATTGTCAATATGTCGCTTTGGTGACATATGAACATTGCCCGTTCAATGTTAAACGTTCGGGTGCCACCTCTATAGTGGGTGGTAATGAATGGAGACGCTTTCGTGAGTGCTGGCACGAAAGGTTGATTATATATGCTCTGGAATGGAATTTTCTGCAGGTACACTAACCGCGATTCCGTATGATTGAACGGTTAGAAAGGTTCGGCTAGATAATATAGGGAGAGACGGATATTGCCTAGCCACCGGCACTAACTTCGTAGGCCAAAAGTTTATTGGCATGTGTGTTGATGAGGACGAATAGGCCGCTCATGCATTGCATCTCACTGAAATGATATTGAACCTTAACACGTGACCACTCAAACCGCCGTCAAAATGGAAATCACAACCCAAAATTCTGCTGAGACCAGTCTGTTTGCACTTTTAATTCGAAACCGAAAACGTTGTCAAACGAAAAAGTGTTCAACATGAAAGTTGTCATAAAATTATTAAGTTTATGCTGTAGAAATTTCAACGAAAATGGTTCAGTAGAACTGGAGTTATGCTTAAAATGGTAACCCCCTGTCTGCTGGAAATTTCTGAGAACAGTGAGATAAAAATTGAATTTTTACACCATCTTAACGACAGTTTCTGCTCAAAGCTCCAACATGAAGCTTGTTTGGAATTACTTAAACAATGTCCTGGCCAAATTCGAGAATTTTTGAGCTTGTAGATTTCGAGTTTTGTAATTTTTACTACACTGTCCAGAATCTGTTCTGTTTTCTTTGGCGCTAACCGGTTCCCACCCGTGCCCTTTTTCTTTTTGGTTCAGAATGGACGCTCATGCTGACTTGGCCAGCTACCCCAACGACGTGTCCTTTTCAGATTGCCTAGGATGGGAAGGTTTCCCTAGCATTCTGTGGTCGGTTTTGCAGGCGCTCGACTACCCTACCCCGCCACAGTATGAGAGGACCCTCATCCGAGACAGTGGTGTGACCCGTTCTCGTGTGCGTTTGGTGGTATATCGCCATCCACCGTGTCCTAGCTCCCCCACTTGGAGTGTGGAAGTTCATGGACACCACATGGAGACGACTTGTGAGCTAGCTGCCTTAAATGGCATTAGTTCTTTTTGTGCTCAGAACCAGGATTTGGTGGAGCACCAGTTGCTTGGATTGTTTCCACCGACTCAGCCGGATGATCCCCATTGGATGAGACGCTACCTTAGCTCCCCTTTGAGGATGGCGGAAAATCCCGTCGCTGCAGCTGCACTGATGATGAGGTGGATCCGAGCTTACCACCGCTTGCAGGCACTTTTGGGACGATCGCAGAGCGAGATGCTCAACCTCGCTATGGACATGTCCGCCCGTGCCCGTAACATTGGGGTTGAGAGGACCTCATTGTCCATTGAGGTGACCACCAGGGATGCCATGATTGCTGATTTGGAGAGACAATTGAATGACCTCCACATCGCACACAACAACGTCCAAACTGAGCTAGCCCAAACAAGAGATGAACTTGAGGAGGTACACGGTACTTTGGAGCACGCTAATGCTATGCTAGCCGCCCATGATGCTCAGCACCTTCTTGAGCAAGAAGGAGAGCAAGGGGAAGGAGAGGCTCCCGATTCCGACATGGACACCGAGGATGACATGCCGCCCCTTCCAGCTCCACCATCACCCATGGGCAGCGAGGCTACCGCTAACAACTTAGATGATTTCTAGAAGTGGTAGTCGCAAGTTTACTCCTCCGCTAGGCCTAAATTTTTGCTTCATGATGTAATAGGCTAGATGGAGTTGAGTTTCCTTTTAAAATCTTTTGTGGCAATGTAATTTAATGGTGTGGTTGTGTGACCCCAAAACTTGATGGAAGGTTGTAATAGCTGTGTAGAAAATGTTCTGCAGCTAACCTTGTTTTAATTATTGATGGGTTTTCCACTCATTTCTGGGCTGTGATGTGAACTACAAAGTTGTTTGGAATTTGTCAAACGAAATGTTCACCAAATTTCAACCCCATTGGTTAAGCGAGATAAAAATGGCAACCAAAACACTACAGCTCGGCCTGCTGTAAAAACAGCAAACGCAGAGAGCTAAAGATTGAATTTTTCGGCTTAGTTCCAGTCCGAATTTGACTCTGAGCCAAACATGAAAGTTACAGAGCATGAAATTTTCGAACTACTGACCGAATTGGAGCATTTTACTTGCTTCCTGTTGGGAGATATGATTTTTCTTCCGAACTGCTTGTTGATATGTCAATCTTACGCAGTAAACTTCACTATATTGTCACATTCTATCTTGTCATCATTATGCAAGCTTATGAAAGGTGACTAATACAAGTACCTACTGCAGATGGCAATCACCCGCAGCGGTCATGACGCTAGTGGCTCCAATGCTAACCAGCAAGGGCCTGAGGGGCAGCAACAGCCGCCACCACCTCCACCACCGCAGCAACCTCCGACGTGGCAGCAGTTGTATGCCACGCAAACGGAAATCCTACGGAACCTGCAGCATCAACAACAAATGATGCAACAGTAGATGCTGCAGCAGGGAGGTCAACGGGCCCCTCAGCCTCAAGTGGCCAGATACGAGGATTTTCTGGCTACACACCCGCCGATATTCTCAAGAGCCGATGAACCCCTGGAGGCCGAAACGTGGATTCGAGCCATCGAATCTAAGTTCACCATCCTGGCCACACCTTGCACTTCCAATCGCAAGGTAGTGTTCGCGGCGCAGCAACTCCGCGGCCCAGCTCTCCTATGGTGGGAGAACTACCTGGCCCTGCAGCAAGAGGGTCATGTGGTTGAATGGGATGAGTTCAAGACTGCGTTCAAGGCTCATCACATTCCGGCCGGCTTGGTAGAGCGGAAGTTGAATGAATTTCTGGCTCTGACCCAGGGTACCCGCACAATGCTCCAATATGCCCAGGCCTTCAATGGTCTGTGCCCATATGCAGGTCATCACGCCGACTCTGACGAGAAGAAGTTGGAGAGGTTCCGACGTGGCCTCAATACCAAGTTGAAGGCTCAGTTAGCTACCACCCGTGCTGCCACATATGGCGACCTTGTGAACCTCGCCATCGCCCAAGAAGACGCTAATGTGGTGCACAAGGCGGAGAAGAAGAGGAAAGCACCCGCTGGACCCTCGAGCGCGCAACCGCAGAGATTCCGCTTGGTTCCTCCGGCTGCACCGCAAGGACAGTCCAGGGCACCTCAGGGAGGTGGATGGGTTGCTAGGCCACCACAGCCTAATGCGCCCCGTTTCCCTCCACCGCCGCAGCAGCAACCGGCGCCAAGGTAGAACGCACAATAGCCAGCTCGCCCTAGAGCTGGCTATCAGTGCTTCAAGTGCGGCAGTAACAGCCACTTTATCAAGGACTGCCCGCAGAACAAGCAGCAGAACCAGCGCCCGGGAAATCAACAGAACAAGGGCAAACAGCAGCAGCGTGTGCAGGTCCGACAAGGACGGCTTAACTACACCACCTTGGCCGACCTACCCGAGGGAGCCCCAGACATGACTGGTACCTTCCCTATCCACACTCAACCTGCTGTGATACTGTTTGATTTCGGGGCAACACATAGTTTTATAAGCACAAGATTTCATGCAAAATGTGGATTAAAATCTTACCATACCAAATCATCATATGTGATATCAACTGCGGGAGGTAAAATAGCATCCAACCAAGTCTCCCGAAAGGTTCCAATCAGGCTGGGAAGTAAAATATTTCTTACTGATTTAATTCTGCTTGGTATGGAAGGGATTGACATTGTGTTGGGAGCCAATTGGATGACTCAACATAAGGTTGTGCTAGATGTTGCGGAACGAGTTGTTGAAATAAACTCGCCTACGCATGGCCCTAGTGTGCTATATCTGCCACAACGGAATTGCGTCAATGCGTGTGCTTATACAATGGTAGAAACCCAACTAAAGGACATTCCGGTGGTATGTGAGTATGCCAATGTTTTTCCGGATAACTTACCTGGGATGCCGCCGGATAGGGACATTGAATTTGTGATTGAACTTCAACCTGGCACAGCACCTATATCAAAGAGACCATATAGAAGGCCACCCAATGAATTGGCTGAATTAAAAATTCAACTCCAAGAACTGCTAGACAAGGGTTTCATTCGTCCAAGTGTGTCACCTTGGGGATGTCCCGCTATCTTTGTGAAGAAGAAGGACCATTCTTTGAGGTTGTGTATCGATTACCGGCCTCTCAATGCGGTGACTATTAAGAACAAGTACCCACTCCCCCGTATCGACGTCCTGTTTGACCAACTAGCTGGCGCCAGAGTGTTCTCCAAGATTGACCTTCGCTCTGGCTATCACCAAATAAAAATCCGACCTTGTGACATTCCAAAGACTGCCTTTTCTACTCGTTACGGGCTTTATGAATTCTTGGTCATGTCTTTTGGACTCACCAATGCCCCAGCCCATTTCATGTACCTCATGAATTCGGTTTTCATGTCAGAACTAGACAAGTTCGTGGTGGTTTTCATTGACGACATTCTTATATATTCCAAGAATGAGGAAGAGCATGCCGAGCACTTACGCATTGTTCTTCAGAGATTGAGAGACCATCAGCTCTATGCCAAGTTCTCCAAGTGTGAATTCTGGCTAGAGAGTGTGAAATTCTTAGGTCACACAGTTTCCAAGGATGGTATATCCGTGGATCCAACCAAGGTGCAAGAGGTGCTAGATTGGCAACCACCTACCTCTGTCCACGAGATTCGAAGTTTTCTGGGATTAGCCGGTTATTATCGCCATTTTATTCCGGACTTCTCTCGGATTGCGAAACCCATGACCGAACTCTTGAAGAAGGGAGTCAAATTTGAGTGGAATGACAAATGTGATGAAGCTTTCCACACTTTGAGAAAACTTTTAACTTCAGCCCCAGTTTTAGCTCAACCCGATTGCACCAAGCCCTATGATGTCTGTTGCGATGCATCAGGCACCGGACTTGGCTGTGTCCTCATGCAAGAGAACCGAGTCATTGCTTATGCTTCTCGAGCACTTCGGCCTCATGAGCAGAACTACCCCACGCATGATCTTGAGTTAGCAGCGGTTATTCATGCTCTCGAGATGTGGAGACACTATCTGATGGGTGTTCCATGCAACATATACACAGATCACAAGAGCCTCAAATATGTCTTCACTCAGGCACATTTGCATATGAGGCAGCGAAGATGGTTGGAGTTAGCAAAGGACTATGACCTTAGTGTGCATTATCACCCCGGCAAGGCAAATGTGGTTGCGGATGCACTAAGCCGCAAGGCTCATTGTCATTGTCTTTCCGTGGAGTCCTACGCGGATACCTTATGCCATGGAATGGCAAAGCTCAACTTAGAGATTGTTCCACACGGGTACTTCAATCACATTTCAGTTGAACCAACCTTGCACGATCAGATTGTTGTAGCCCAATTAAATGACGCGAAGGTTAAAATCCTTAAAAGGAAATTGTCAAAGGAGAAGGTTAAGGAAAAATACAAGTGTTTCCGGCTAGATGGGCAGGGAGTGATGTGGTTTGGACATCGCATTGTGGTGCCCAAAAACACGGAACTCCGAAGGAAGCTTATGGATGACGCCCATCTCTCCAAATTTTCTATCCATCCCGGTAGCACCAAAATGTACCAAGATTTGAAACAAAACTTTTGGTGGACTCGGATGAAGCGAGAAATTGCCACGTATGTGTCGGAATGTGACACGTGTCAACGGGTTAAGGCTAGCCACTTGAAGGTAGCAGGCACGCTTCAACCTCTACCTATTCCCTCATGGAAGTGGGAAGATATAAGCATGGATTTCATTTGGGTAATCGTGGATCGTCTTACCAAGACCACACATTTTATTCCGGTCAATACTATTTATTCCGCTAAGAGGTACGCTGAGATTTATTTGGAACGGATCGTTTGTCTACATGGGGTACCCAAGACGATAATTTCAGATCGTGGTACTCAGTTCGTAGCGCGCTTTTGGGAACAATTGCAACTAACCCTAGGCACTAAACTGATCCGTAGTTCAGCATATCACCCTCAGACCGATGGGCAGACGGAAAGGGTAAATCAAATACTTGAGGATATGCTTCGAACTTGTGTTATCCATTATGGGAAGAATTGGGAGAAATGTTTATCTCTGGCCGAATTCTCCTATAACAACAGCTACCAAGCGAGTCTTAAAATGGCACCTTTCGAAGCCTTATATGGTAGAAGATGTCGGACCCCGTTGTGTTGGTCCCAGGCAGGCGAGAGGTATACCTATGGCCCTGACATTGTAAAGGAAGCAGAAGAAAAGGTTAGGATCATTCGTGAGAATTTAAGAACTGCCCAGTCAAGGCAAAAGAGTTACTTTGATCAACGGCGGAAGCCACTTCAATTTGAAGTCGGTGACCACGTGTATCTCAAGGTCTCCCCGACCAAGGGTGTGCAAAGATTTGGGTTAAAGGGAAAACTTGCACCTCGTTACATCGGCCCATATAAAATTACCCAACAATGTGGACCGGTAGCCTACCGTGTGAAGCTTCCCGAGAAACTCTCGGCAGTGCACGACGTATTCCACCTTTCCCAACTTAAGAGGTGTCTTCGTGTTCCGACCGAAGTTGTTGAACCAGAAGAACTCTCGGTTGAACCGGATCTCTCTTATGATGAGCATCCCGTTAAAATCCTCGATGAGAAAGAGAGACAAACACGAAGGAAAGGAGTCAAGATGTACAAAATTCAGTGGAGTCATCACACCGAAGACAAAGCCACATGGGAAACCGAGGACTATCTTGAGAAGAATTTCCCCGACATCCTATCGTAAGCCAAGGTACTTTCCCCCACCTTGTTCCTAAGTTTAATCGAATCTCGGGACGAGATTCCTTTTAAGGGGGGTAGGCTGTGACATATCTGATGTAAAAGTATTAAAAGTACACTTAAAATAAGTGCAAGAGGGAAATAGTGAAGATGGAATTCAAAAATTCATCAAAAATTCGAATTAAATTCAAAAACAAGGGTTGTTTGACACCCAACTGAAAAATCACGAATTTTGTACTGAACTTGAAAATCTCCAAAAACAAAAGTTGTTTGTCATCACAAATAAGGCCTAGTCACTGTTTGGCACTTTTGAAAATTTTGCAGTTTAGTCCCTCAAAAACTTGGAAAACCAATCTGAACGCCTTTTACAATTTGGGTTGTTTGAGCTCGAAAAATTTGAAATTTCAAGTTCACCCCAAAAAGAAAGTTGTGTCCCACCTCTCAAACTACAACTTTTATTTTCACACTTTTCCAAGTTCAGTTCAAATTTATGGAGAAAATTCGAATGGGAAGAAGGAGCTCCCCGGGCGCCAACAGTTGCCCTGGCGCGCCCCTGCTCCGGCCGGGAGTCGGCCGCCACGTGGCCGGCGAGCGGCGGAGGCCGCGCCGAGCTGGCCGAGCCGCGGCATCGGGTGGCCGTTGTCCTCACGCGCTTGTCCGACTCCTTCCCGCACCGTCACATCGCCGTCGACGCGCTGTCTTGCCTCGCGTCGTGCGAACGCCATCATGGCGGGCGGAGCGCCGCCGTGGCCGTCGCCGCGCTCGCGAGCAGAGACCCCCTTCGCGCTAGCTTCCCTCCGCTCCACGCCAAATGCACTGCAGAGGATCTTCCACTGCTCCACGCCACAATCCCCGACCGCTAGTCCCGTGCGCGCGCTCTGCCCGAGCTCGCCGCGCCATCAATGGCGACCGCGACAACCCACGCACGCGCACACACGCCTCCGAGGCACCTCGGTGCTCGCTAGCGCACCCAAACCCTTCACTGAGCACCCTCATTCCTTCCCCCAGCCAATGCCCAGCTCTTCTCCCTCTCACCGCGTTCGCTCCCGTCGTCTTCCACCTCGGGACGCCTTGAGCCGAGCTCGAGCTTCCCCGCCGCAAACTCGAATCGACCGCGAATCCCTCCACCCCTTTCCAATCCCCCGCGCGTGAAGCTCGCCCACTCACCCCGCTAGCTGCTCGAGCACTCCCCAGCTCGAATCGGGCCTCAGTCGCCGCGAATCGAAACCTTTCCCCATCCCTCGACCATTGACACCGCGAACACCACCTCCACGTCGAGCCCCATACCCCGGCCATCCCCGCCGCAGACGAACCCCACGACGAGCTCCACCATCGTCCTGTGAAGCTCACAAGCCCTTCCGCGCATCGCCTCGACCACCGCAGACCGCTAGCGACGTCGCCGGAGCTAACCGCGCCGCCGCTCAACGTCGACGAGCCGCGCCGCTTCACCTCCGACCGTGAGACCTACCTCAACCGACTCGCGGTGAGCTCCTCTCCATTTCCCCCAGCTTTCCCCGAGCCAACTCGCCGTCGTTTTGCCGGCGTAGCACCGCCGACGAGCCTCGGACCCGTCTGCGTTCCCTTTTTAGTTTTAGGGTCCTCTGCGCAAAAGTCAGGGACTTGTTTGAAAGGTTTTGAAAGTTCTAGGGTTTACAGCATAAAAAGATTCTTAAACCTAGATCTATTTTTCCCGAATCTTGTAAAATCCACCAAACTCCGTACAAAAATCAGAAAAATGCACAAAAATACTCCCTGGATTCGTGAGATTGTAAACTCCAATCTCATTTAAGCATGTATATACTTTTGGTGAACCATTTTTGAATTAAAATTCAAACTGTGAAATTTGAAACTTGTACACCATTTCAAATCCAGAGCTCCGCTAGGGTTGATCTTTTTGTAGTCCAGAAATTGTTAAAAATAATCCATTTCAAACTGTAGCTTCAGTTATGAATTAAAATGTGTTTCCTGTCTTTTTGTAGTCCAGAAATTGTTAAAAATAATCCATGCAGTGAAAAATCACCATTTTTCTCCAGAGGCCTAAAAACTTGTTAGCACATCTGTTAAAAATGCAAAACGTAATTTTTGCTCTGTTAGGCTAGCAAATAAATAGATATGTGTTTTTGGATAGGAATTTATTGAGGACTGTCCAAGGGTTATTTTGAGCCACCACTTGGCCAGAGCCCTCCTTGCACTCATGACTAGCTCTGATAGTAAAATTTCCTGATTAGGATGCATTTTCAATTTTATATGATTTTATTTCATTTCTGCAGGCAGCAGTTTGAATTATTTTTAATAAATTCTGTGTAGCTCAGATTTAGCTAAATTTTGGAGTGAGCCTAGCTCTTATACTCCAGTAGCTGTCATAATGTTTATAGATAAAAATGATGAACAGAAAAGGAGAAACAAAAATGAGAAGAAATTAAGGTGGAAATTGAGTTATATAAAAGAATAGAGTTTTTTGCGAAATATTTAAAATAAAACTTGGAAAGGTTTAAAATTTCAGAACAGCACCCTACCTTCAAATAATAAATAGAATTTCTTTTATATATGTACACAATCACCATCAAAGATGAATAAAAATTTCCACACCCCTACTCTAGTTTTATGATAAAGAGAGTAGTACTTTAGCGTGTCTAGGTGAATATGGCCTTCAAGGCCTTAGTTTTGGAATCATTAGACAGCCGCAATAAGTTATGCATCTCATGTAGAAGGCGCTATTCCGGACGGCACCTACCATCTCATCCCCGCCGACGGTGAAGGAATCCCGGAGGGAGGTGCCAACGAAGTGGAAGTCAACCCGGAGGCTAACCCCCAGCTAGAACAAGAAGGCAAGCCCCGGAGCATGACCTAACCTTTAAAATTTATGCATCTATGAATTCCCTATGCTTGTGCATTTACGTTTCAAGGAGTTGATTGAATACCTTAGCTGCACATCTCTAGTACCTATGACTTGCAACACTAGTATGAAAGGATCGTTAGGGCATTGCTTTAGGTCCGTTACAAGTCGAGTGATTTCCTGTCACTCGCGAGACATAGGAATTGCTTGTCATTACTTATGTTGGAATCATAAGGATTGACGGGCGGGATGATAGATGTAGATCTCCCGTCCGTGTATGATAATGGACTTAAGGTCGAAACGTGTGGTTGAGTGTGTCAAGTTTTTGAACGTACCACATGCATGCCGATATATGGGAATCGGTAAGCCCGGTACCAGATTGAAGCAGCTAGGGCCGATAGCCATCTCTCCTTGGAAACTTTGTTTTCCCCTGCCGTACACTTGTGGATATATGCGTGAGACTGTGAGTGAAGCAGTAAACCTTTATCCTAAGGAAGTGGACCCGGTTCCGAATTGTGGATCGATGGGAAAGGTTGGGAAATGCTTGTACCTTTTATAGCAAGCATTATCCGTGTGTGTTGGGTTTCCCCTGGCCAGGTAGCAAAATTCGGTTCGAACTGTCCGCTTCTCGCGGTTAATGAGACTGCTTGACCGCCTTGCTGCATTGAGTAACAAGTGGAACTATGAGATTGATGAATTTGTTGTATGAAATAAATTGTATTGCACCACTTGTATGCTTAGAGAGGATGCTAATCTAGAATGGTTAAATCTACTAGAATATGATGCTAAAACATGAAAGCAAGGACCTACTCTTAGTTGCTTTTTGGCAAACAAACCCACCAGCCAAAAGCCTCTCATGTCTAGATGTCGGTGATGTAGTTTTCACCCGACGGGTAAGCCTTGCTGAGTATTAGTATACTCAGCCTTGCTTGTGGCTTTTATTTACAGGTACAATGTTGGATGTGGCAGTCGATGCCCTTACTTGGCCTACCCAGGTTCCCCCTAGATGGCACATCGAGTGGGTCCCGTCCTCTGCCGAGGAACGGGAGGAGTAGCACCGTGGCAGGCTTCATCATGGTGTTACGTTGTATCGTCGTTAGTTTTTATTCCGCTGCAATGAACTTTATTTCCGCTGCAAGACTTTGATACTCTGATTTAAGTTTCAAACTCGGTTTGTAATAACTCTATGAAACTTATTTAAGTATGTTGAATTTGTGGAATGTTGTAATCTCTGGAACTCACCTTCGTGTGGGCGTGCTGTTGTTTCGATCGAGAAAAGTACGTGGTTAAATCGGGTTTAATCCTACGGCGCTCCAGCTTATTCCGGATTAAGTGCCTGACTACCCGATTAGTGGTCCCGGGGTACTTAACTTGGAATAATTTTGGGGTCCGCCACAACTGAGGACCCTAGAACTAAAAAGGGGAATGCATCTCGGTCCATGGCTCGTCGGCGTTGTTACGCCGGCGAGGAGACGGCAAACTGGCCCGGGGGAAGTTGGGGGAAATGATGCGGGGCTCACCGCGCGTCGTTTGAGGTAGGTCTTGAGGCCGGTGGTGCAGTGGCGAGGCTCGTCGACGGTAAGCGGCGGAGCGGCTTGCTCCGGCGACGTCGATGGCTGGCTACAGGGGTCGAGACGGGGCGCAGTGTGGCTTGGAAGCTCCGCCGGAGTGAGGCGGAGTTCGTCAAGGGACTGGACGGCGACGGGGATGACCGGAAGATGGAGCTCGACGTGGAGGTGGAGCTCGGGGACAGAAATGGAGGAACGGCGAGAAATCTCGTCGATTCCCGGCGTGTAGTGCTTGGTTTTAGTTGGGAATGGCTCGAGGGGCTAGCTAAGAGAGTGGGTGAGCCATGGGTGCGGTGGATTGAAGTTTGGTGGAGGGAGCGAGGAGGATTTTGGCCCGCACGGCACGAGCTCGAGCTCGGGTTCGTGACAGCCAGAGGTGAAAGAAGGGGGAGGGAGCGTGAGGAGGAGGAGAAGGGTTGAGCGCTGAGCGAGGAGAGGAATGGGAGTCGTTTGGCAGTCGTTTGGGCACCTAGAGGAGGTCGGGGCAGCTCGGAGGTGGCGTGCTCGCGAGCTCGGGCTGTCGAGCCGCCATTGATGGCCCTGACAGCTCGGGCAGAGCGCAGCCGTGGGTTGGGGGAAGGGGATTCGCGGTGTGGACGAGTGAAGCTTCTTTGGTGTTGCTCGTTTGGTGCGAAGCGGGCTGGAATCGAGCTGCCGCGCGGCTCGGGCCGGCGTGCGCCGCCGCGGCCAATGGCGGCTCTGCCGCCATGATGATGGCGCCGCGTGACGACGGCGACTCGCCGCGGGAAAAGACCGTGCGATGGCGCCGGCGTGTGCGTGGGGAAGCGGGACGTCGCTGCCACGGCTCTGGCCAGCTCGGTGGGGTCGCCGCCGCTCGCCGGCCACGTGGCGGCCACTGCCAGCCACTGCCGGCCGCGACAGTGCCCTTGTCGTGACGCCCGTGGAGCATCTCCGGTGCAGTGGCTTAAACTTCAAAAATTTGAACTACACTTCAAAAAGTGCAAATACAAAAGTTGGAGTTTGAAATGTGGGACACAACTTTCTTTTTGGGATGAACTTGAAATTCCCAACTTTTCGTGCTCAAACAGACAATTTTCAAATAGGCGTTCAGCATGGTTTTTCGAGTTTTTGAGGGGCTTAACTGCAAAATTTGAAAAAGTTTCCAACAGTGACTAGGCCTTATTTGTGATGAGAAACAACTTTTTTTTTTGGAGATTTTTAAGTTTAGTACAAAATTCTTGAGATTTCATTTGGGTGTCAAAAAGGCCTTTGTTTTGAATTTAAATTTGAATTTTTGATCAATTTTTGGGTGCTACCCCATTGCTACCCTTAATCCTGTTATGATTGTGTTTTAGAGTACTAACATCAGGGATGTCACAAAAAAATGGCGGGAATGGATAATGTTGTGGACGAGGCACTGGATCTGGGTAGATAGAGAAGAAGCGATCAGAGAATCCCCTGAATTCAACCTCAAGTCTGTCCTGCCGATCAGAGAGTTGCTGCTGACTAGTGCTCAGACCCTGGAACTACTGACTAAGATCATCAAGACGGGTTATCATGGGCTGATACATAGTTTGATGAATGTGCTGCCCAAAGGACTCAAAGCCAGCATTCACATGCCCCTGAAACTGCTGATGCAGAGTGTTCATCTGACCTTGAAGGTTTTGCTGCATATTCTGAAACCCAGTATCAAAATGAGCACTCAGGCCTTGCTACATGTTAGAAAATTGTTGATCAAAATATCCTGCAGGAGGCACCCACTGTGGCTGCATAGGAGGAGGGGGCATAGCTGCTGCATCTGGATCGGCTGAGCATCTGGCAGTGGAAAGTCATCAGGACCACCAACATCAGGGAAAGGAGTTAGGGATTCTCAAGAAATCCCTTATCATTGCAATATGGCCTGAATGGGAGATGTGGGACTTCACAAGGACCCTGAAATCCCGTCTTTGCCTTGATGAGAGACATAATGTAGGGCGCAAAGTATACATTGATCTGAAGGTTGACCTTCTTGTTAGAAATTTAATTCATTATAAGGGTTACCACATTCACTTTCCTGCCAAACATAGCATGATTAACAAAGTTTCTGAGCTCACCAACAAAGCCATCTTTGTATCCACTCTTTGGTAGAATTGTGACTCTAGCAATCTTGTTGATGGCAACCGGATGATGTCTGAGCCCCTTGACTTTACCAAGTACACTAGCAATCCCAGTTCTAGCAGGCTCATAAAACTGTGCAATATCATCAATGTCAAGGTGGTCTTCAGTCACTATATTCTGGCTAGCAGCATCAGTAATAAAAGCATAATCAAGTTGATTCACTGCAGCAAACTCAGCAAAAGTAGCAACATATTTTCTATGACCAGTCATGCATTCAAGCACCTCTGATTCTAGCAGAACTTCAACAGTGGCATAGAACTGACGAATAAGAGTATCATTCCAATCACATCTATGCTCTAGAAAGTTTCTAAGACCCATCACCTTAAATTTTCCAATCAATCCACTCAGCACATTATGTTCAGCTAGATAGTTAAAGTCTATGGTATGATGTCTGAACACAGTTTTAGATATAAGATGACCAAAGAAAGCATCCTCTTGTACTTGAGTATGGAAGAAGCTATTGTGGGTGTTTCTTATAATAGCATACTGATATGGAGTTCTTTCCCTAGAGAAGGCATCTGGAGTCCACCTTCTTCTGGGCGGAGTGTGTTGTGTGATATCAGTAATTTCCACAACATGTGGATGACTCTCAATCTCAACTTTGACTTCTTAATCATAATCAGAGGCAATGGTTGCATTGCTGTTCTGAGGATCCCAATCACTGTCCTCAGCATCATGTGCTGCACTACTCTCACTTTCATCTCTTCTTTGCCTTTTAGATGAACTGCCAATTTTGAGCTTGCTAGCCAATTCTTTCAACTTTCCACGTCCACCACGACGACCACCACCACTGTCAAACAAACCCATTTATCATAAGAATATATCATATAAAGAAATAATTCATCATTGGATTAAGTATCAAATTTCAGCCAACATTCAGTGGCTGGCGGACGGTCCGCTGGGGTCGGGCGGACGGTCCGCTAGTCATTGTTCAACCGCGAACAACCATTGTAGATTCATATTTTCAATCCTTGATTCTGCAAAATTTTCCCAAAACCAACCAACCAAACTTCAGTAGCATGACTACCACATCACCAGCAACATATATATCCAACCGATTTCACGAATCCATGGTCAAATTTCAGATCAGAGCCCCAATCCTAACATTCATTCAAATTTAAAATCCATTAAAAACAATACGAGATTTGAAAAAGTACCAGGAGGACATGATGGAGAAGTTCGCAGAGAGTCCGGGAATGCTCTCGGATGGTCCGGGGAACACTCCAACAAAGAAATCCAAGGGAGATCTCTTTTTCTTTGAGAGGAGGAAGAAAGAGAGAGGTGGGGAACAAATGGCTCGGGTTGGAGAAGGAGAAAGAAGGAGGAAAAGATATCCTACCACGGCCTGGGCCCACCAGCGCCGCATAGGACCGGACGGTCCGCCCGTTACTGGCGTATGGTCCGCCTTTGAAAACCAGGAGACTTTCACCCTGCGAACCTCTCTGTGTAAAAATAATCATAACCGCGGACTGTCCGCTAATGACCCACGGACGGTCCGCCTCGCAATGAGATTTTCAGCATGACTGACATCCTCTCTATATAAAAGTGACTCTGCCCGCGGACGGTCCGGTGGGGCCTCGCGGACGGTCCGCTTGGGACTCTGAAATTCTAGGCGAGAATCCACTTTTGAATAGAAATCTGAGATTTGACTTGGGATCATTGCAAACTGAGACTTGATATGCATGAAATAGCACTTTGAGATCATATTATATGATGATATGCATGAGTAAACCAAATTTTGTGTGAGTATGGCATGATTTAGCATTAGAATAAAAAATCACTCAAAAATATGTCATAAATAAGAAAGATATGCAACAGGAGATAGAAGGCTTAGAGATGCACATGCTTGGTTTCAAGCCACATTTGAGATATCAATGGCGCTTAGCTCATTCCTCAATTCACAAAATCTCTTCTCATCCAATGGCTGGGTGAAAATATCCGCCAATTGATCATTAGTCCCAATGCCAACAATATCATCTCCCTTGCTCACATGATCTCTTATGAAGTGATGCCTAATATCAATATGCTTTGTTCTTGAGTGTTGAACCGGATTGCATGTAAGCTTGACGACACTTTTATTATCACAAAATAAAGGAACTCCGGTGAATTTCATACCATAATCCAAGAGTGTTTGCTTCATCCATAACAATTGAGCACAACAACTAGCGGTTGTAATATATTCCGCCTGGGTGGTTGATAGGGCCACTGAATTTTGTTTCTTAGAACTCCAAGAAACAAGTGACCTTCCAAGAAATTGACATCCACCAGAGATACTTTTTCTATCAATCTTGCAATCAGCATAATCGGCATCCGAATAACCAATCAACACAAATTGAGCACCTTTAGGAAACCAAATACCAATGTTGAGTGTATTCTTCAAATATCTAAATATTCTTTTGACGGCAACCAAATGATATTCTTTTGGATCAGCTTGAAACCTTGCACACATGCATACACTAAACATGATATCGGGCTTAGATGCGGTAAGATAATGCAAACTACCAATCATAGACCTATAAAGCTTTAGATCAACCGATTTACCTCCCTTATCAAGATCAAGATGTCCATTTGATGCCATAGGAGTTTTCATTGGCTTTGCTTCCATCAAGCCAAACTTTTTCAATAAATCCTTCAAATATTTTGATTGGGATATAAATGTCCCTTCCTTGAGTTGCTTGATTTGAAGTCCAAGAAACAAATTCAATTCACCAATCATTAACATTTCAAACTCCTTTGACATCATTTCACCAAATTTCCTCACAAAAATCTTGGTTAGTTGACCCAAAAATAATATCATCAACATATATTTGACAAATAAACATATCATCTCCAATAGACTTAGTGAACAATGTAGTGTCTACATCCCCAATTTTGAAGCCCTTGGAAACAAGAAAATCCCTACGCCTCTCATACCAAGCACGAGGTGCTTGCTTCAAGCCATAGAGAGCTTAAGAAAGTTTATACACATGATTTGGCTTCTTTGGATCCTCAAAACCGGGGGGTTGCTCCACATACACTAGTTCATTAAGTCTACCATTTAAGAAAGCACTTTTTAACATCCATTTGATACAATTTGATGTCATGTGAGCATGCATAGGCCAAAAGAATTCTAATAGCTTCTAATCTAGCTACGGGAGCAAAGGTTTCACCAAAATCCAAACCTTCAACTTGAGTGTAGCCTTGAGCAACCAACCTTGCCTTGTTTTCACCACAATGCACCACAATGCCATTCTCATCTTGCTTGTTTCGGAAAACCCATTTTGTACCAATGACATTATAATTCTTTGGCCTCTCCACTAATTCCCAAACTTCATTTATAGTGAAGTTATTTAGCTCTTCATGCATGGCATTGATCCAATTTACATCTTGGAGAGCTTCATTTACACGGTTAGGTTCAAGAGAGGACACAAAAGAATAATGTTCACAAATGAAGCAATACGGGAGCGAGTTTGAACACCCTTACTAATATCACCAACTATTTGATCAATGGGGTGATCTTTTGCAATGGCATGGTGAATTCTTGGTTGAACATTTGGCTCTTGTGTTGAGGTAGAAGGTATGGAGATAGAATTCAATTGAGCTTGCTCTTGAGAAATATCATCATGATTTTCTTCATTTGTCACTTGAGTTTGATCACTAGGTAGAGAAGTGGATGGATGAGCCCTTGTTGAACCAAAAATTTCTTCCTCTTCATTGTTTTCTTCTCTTGGTTTCACATCACCAATAGAAAGATTTTTGATAGCCTCATTCAACCTTTCATTTCTCAAGTTGCCTTCATTTTCATCTTCTTCATGAGAGCCATTTGATTCATCAAACTCAGCATCATAAGTTTCTTCAACAATACCATGA
Source organism: Digitaria exilis (assembly GCA_015342445.1). Taxonomy (NCBI): domain Eukaryota; kingdom Viridiplantae; phylum Streptophyta; class Magnoliopsida; order Poales; family Poaceae; genus Digitaria; species Digitaria exilis. The sequence continues at coordinate 87,397 of JACEFO010002977.1, forward strand.
GTTTTTTTATATACTCTATAAGCCTTGCTACATGATGAATATCCAAGAAGAAAGCCCTCATCACATTTACTTTTAAATTTAGACAATCTAGCTCCCTTCTTGAGAATGTAGCACTTGCATCCAAAAAACTGAAAATATGAAATGTTTGGCTTTCTTCCAATCAATAATTCATATGCTGTCTTGCTCAAGATTCTATGACAATATAGCCTATTTAATGCATGACAAGCGGTGTTAATTGCTTTGGCCCAAAAACTATCCGAAACTTTATGTTCCGAAAGCATGGTTCTTGCCATATCAATCAAAGTTCTATTTTTCCTCTCAACAAGACCATTTTGCTCCGGAGTAACTTAGATGAGAATTCATGCTTGATGCCCTTGTCATCACAAAAATGATCAATTTTTGAATTTTTGAATTCACTTCCATTGTCACTTCTCACTTTCTTCACTCTAACCTCAAATTAATTTTCGGCCTTTGTCAAAAATTTCTTGAAAATGCCACATACATCGGCCTTATCATGAAGAAAGAAAACCCAAGTATATCTAGAGATCATCCACAATGACAAGACAATAACAATTTCCACCAATACTTCTATATGTTGTTGGTCCAAATAAATCCATATGCAATAATTCCAATGGCCTAGTAGTTGACATGACACTTTTGGTTGGATGAGAATTTGCCACTTGCTTTCCAGCTTGACAAGCACTGCACAATTTATCTTTTTCAAATTTCACATCCTTGAACCCAATAACAAGATCATATTTCAAAAGTCTATTGAGTTGCTTCATACCAACATGTCCTAGCCTTCTATGCCATAACCAACCTTTAGCTGACTTAGAAAACAAGCAAGTTGTCAAGTTGGTTTTGCTAGATGAGAAATCAACAAGATATAAATTCTCATGCCTAAAACCTTTAAAGATTTGACTATTTCCATCCAAGATTGTAACCTCAACTCCATCACTAGTGAATATGCATTTGTAACCGAGATCACAAAGTTGAGTTACCGACAATAAATTGAACTTGAGAGAATTTACCAACAACACATTTGAGAGGGAATGATCATTTGAAATTGCAACTTTTCCTAAACCTTTCACTTCACCCTTGCTATTATCACCAAAGGTAATATTGTCATAACCGGCGGCTTCATCATCAAGAGAGGAGAACATATTTGAATCACCGGTCATGTGTTGTGAGCAACCACTATCAAGAACCCAATGCCTCCCTCCGGACTTGTAATTCACCTACAAAAGAAAATTAGTTTCTTTTAGGTACCCAAACTTGCTTGGGTCCTTGGAGGTTAGTGACCAAGGCTTTTGGCACCCAAATGGCATTCTTTTTAGCACCGAATTTAGAGTTCCCAACATATTTAGCAAAGCATGCCCACTAGAACTTTTCTTAATTACATAACGAGTATCAAAGATTCCAAAGGATACATCATTATTCTTTGAGCATTCACCAACACTTATATGACCATTGCTTTCCTCAAGATATGACTTATGAGAGACAACACCATTTTTACCTTTGCTCTTTCTCTCATAGAAAGTCTTGTTGTCTTCCCAAATCTCAACATTGTTACCTTTGGTCTTTACAAAAGTAGTCTTGTGAGGAACAAAACCATTCTTACCCTTTTTGGGTAAACTTCCAACACCCTCACGACCCAAAGCAAATCATTGGTTTCCCAAAAGACATCTAAATTCTTTTTCACTATTAAACCATCTTGCTAAACATTCATTTTTCTTTCTAAGCATGTTTTCAATAATGAAAGAAGTATCACAAGTAAAGCCATTATCAAAGCATGAAGCATCAACTAAATTACTAGAAGGCATAGATGAACTAGAAGCACATGACAAGTCATTCAAAATATCACATTGAGTGCTAATTCTAGTGATGACTTTGTTTTCATGAGCTAGGCAAGATTTATGAGCTTCCTCAAGCTTCTCATGAGTTTCTTTTAGATTCTCATGAGATGTCTTTAGCTCCTCATAGGAATCTTGAAGAGCTTTGTAACTCTTTTTCAATTCCTTCAATTTAGCCTTTTCTTTGCTCATGTAATCATCGGCATCACTAAGCATTTGAATAAGATCATCATAGGAAAATTCATCATTGTCAAGTTCGTTATCATGTGATACCTTAGCCTCACCCTGTACCATAAGACAATGAGGTGAAGAGAAGAGATATGGAGCCTTCTTGATGGCGATGCCGGCAACTCCCTTGGAGGACTTATCATCCTCATCATCACTATCATCGAAGTCGAAGCTAGCATCGGAATCCCATTCAACATAATATGCTTGGCCATTCTTCTTCTTTTCGAAAAACCTCCTCTTTTTCTTCTCACCATCCTTCTTGTTCTTCTTCTTCTTCTTCTTCTTGTTTGGGCAATTCATAGCAATGTGCCCCTTTTCATCACATTCAATGCATTTCTTGTCATCAAAGGGATTTTTCTTGGAGAACTTCCCTTTCTTGTCATAGCTCTTGCCCTTCATCAACTTCTTGAATCTTCTCACAAATAAAGCCATTTCTTCATTGGAATTCCCTTCATTCTCACTCTCTTCATTTTTATCTTCCTTTGAAGATTGAGCCTTGAGAGCAATACTCTTCTTGCCTTCATCCTTAGAAACCCCATGAGCTTCATTGTGTGACTTCTTGAAAATATCATGAGTGGTCACTTCTCACAATATTTGAGTGGGTGTCTTATTCTTCAAATCTTCTCTCACAAGCATGGTGACAATTGTATCATATTTGCTTGGAAGACTTTAAAGAAATGTGTGAGAAAATCATCATTTTTTATCTCATGACCAATATTTCTTAATTCATTTACAATCTCATTCAATCTATTGAACATAGTTGGAACATCTTCATCTTTTTCTATTTTAAAATTTCCGAACTTCCCTTTGAACACAAATAGCTTGGCTTCCTTTACCGTTGAGGTCAATTCATGAATTTCCATAAGCTTCACCCAAATGTCATGAGCATTTTTCTCATTCTTGATTCTATTGAACTCATTTAAATCAAGAGCACTATATAGCACATTCATGGCTTGATCATTAAGAGCATAATTTTCATTATCAAGATTTTTTCTATTGTCCTCATCAAGAATCACATAGCCATCTTCAACAACTCTCCATATTTTTCTACTAATAGCTTTGAGATGAACCATCATTCTAGTTTTCCAATAAATCATAATTTGTTCCATCAAAGAATGGTGCCCTCCCCACATGAACATTATCACTAGCCATAATCCTACTCTGGGATGATTAAATCCTTCATCAACGGTGTAACACCCAGATTTCCAAGAAATCCGAATGCTTCCATATGTGTGCCCAGGATGTCCACAGAACACATATAGATTACAAATATTGAATCTCAGAGAACACAATGCTCGAATAAAATAGTTTATATCAGAGTTTAACACAAGACATAGTCTTAAATAGATAACACAGCGGAAGACTTAATATTATTAAACGTCTTAACTAGGTAGAGCCTCAAATCCACAGGGACACCGACTGGTTGAACACAGCTTAGAAGTACGGCAGATCCTCCGGAAACTCAGCAAGCGACTGATCATTCAATGCTCCATCTGTTACCCATCCGGGATTTTGTTGAATAGTTGCAAGTGTAAGTAAACCATCTTACTTAACAAGTATAACACGGGTTATGCAAGGACAAAAGGCTTGACACGGTTATACTGCATTAGCACTTTTAGTTGATTCATTTTATTGTCATCCAACTTACTACAAATGAGTAGAATCCCAAGTATAAACCCATTAATAAGGTATAAGTGATTATAGAACAAACCAACATCAACCACTAATATCATCTTCTAATCAAAAAGGATCCAGGCCGCTCGTGTCCGTGAGCACGGCTATCATGATAGATCAACACTCTGCAGAGGTTTCGCCCTTTACCCGCCGGTCACATAAATCCAAAAGAACTTATGTTACGAGGACTTTCACAAAACACCCTAACAAGCACAGTAGCCGTTTTGGTTCAACATAGGCAGCATAACCCAAGGCATCGAGATTGACGTACGCTCAGGGCGCAACGTGAGGGGGTCAATGGCGTCCAGAGCGAGAGCGCAATCATCGCAACGTGTGAAGCTGCCGTACATCGGGCGCTTACATCACGGGACTTTGCCTAACGGGGCATAGCCAACGGATAAAACCGTCCTCGATGGATCAAACTATACTCTCACCCATGCACCCCACATACGCCTTTCGGTAACCACTGGCGAGCTAGAGACGTACAAGTTAATTATCCAAGACCAGAGCCATTATAGTTCCAACGGCGGCGAACAGGTTCCTGGGTTGTCGCTTTAAGAACCGGACCTTATGGAGAGACATTAGAACAAAGCACGAAGCACATGCTCTAATTCCCTAGATCAAACCTTATAGAGACACTAGAACAAAGCACACAGCACATGCTCTAGTTCCCCAACCATGTTGCTAAAAAGCATCTTTTAACCATCATTGAAGTGAACCATTAATTCAATATTGACATTAAAAATAAATGTTGGTTGCAGCGCGTAGCATAGTCTAACCATAATGCATAAAACCCTGGGTAAACAAGGAATAGGGTAAAGACTAGGAACATCCTTAATGGTTAACAGTATTAGACACATGCACATGAGTTTGGGTGATTAAATGGTGTATAGGTAACAAGGATGGTCCGTGTTATACTTGCCTTCCTCAGAGAACTGCTGCTGTACTTGATCTTCGAGAACGGGATCGTCGGCGAACTCGAACGGCTCGGCAACTACTCACATTGATCACCACACAAACATCCACACATACATGCAAACAAGATATTTAATTAGAACAGTACACCAAGCATAAACAAAAGATAAAAAGAAGGGTTTAGAATTGATCTACGCTTCACTACGAACACGTGAGCGCGAAAATCACTAAAATCGGAGTTAAAGCGGAGAAACTACACTTAAAACGGGCTCTAGGGGCTTGCTGGTAAAGATTTTAGGCTTCCAGGGGTGTTTTTGAAAGAAACCAGGGACCTAAAACGTAATTTTATATAAAAACACAGGTCTGCGGTGAAAAACTGCCATCTAGGACGGCGGGCATGATTTTTCAAAAGGACAGGGGCTAAACCGAAAGAAAAAGGACTTGGTTGTAAATACTTTTGAATAGGGGTGGACTGCGGGTTGATTTTTTTGAAAAACAGAGGGGCTCTTTTGCAAAAACGCCACGGCAACGGCTGGTTGCTGACGTCGGCTGACGTCATCGTTGACCGAACCGTGGACCGGCCGTAGACCGCGGTCCACGGGTCCACGGTGGACCGGACCCGGTTTAAAACGGGTTTAGATCTGGGCCGTTCAGATCTAATCGAACGGCTACGAGCGCTTGGGAGCTTAGGTCGCCGGAGCGCGGCGGCGCTAGGTCGAGACCTCGCCGGAGTTAGCTCGGCTGGGGGCTAGAACGCTCGGATTCTCGCCGCGCTTGGCCCTAGAGGTAGAGGACACGCCATAGGTTCGGTTTGGGGGGTTGGAAGCGGGATTTGGCCGGTGGAGGCGGCTTGCGACGCACGGTGGCGGAGGGACTACCACGGCGAGTTCGTACGCACGGAGGAGAGGGAGAGAAAAGGGGATTTTGGCCTCGGCTTGCTCCTTACCACACGGAGAAGCTTCGGGGCAACCTCTTGGCGACTAGGCGGCGGTGAGACAGCGGAGTGATGGCGGCGGCACGAGCTCGGGGTCGGCGGCTAGGGTTTGCGATGTGGGGGATCCGCGAGGAGGGGCGGCGGCTATTTATGGGGGCTTTAGGCTCCTTGGCGTGCGCGCCAAGTCGCGAGGAAGGCGGCGTGTGCGGAGGGGACTCGCGGCGGCGCGGCGCGGTGGAGTCCCGCTTGCCCACGGCGAGAGGAAGGAGGTGAAGATGACAGGTGGGCCCGGGTGTCAGTGGCAGAGGGGAGAGAGGAGGCGCGCGCTGCGGAGAGAAAGGAGAGGCTGACAGGTGGGGCCGGCTGGTCAGCCGCAGCAGGAGGAGACGCGCGCGCTGGGCTGCTAACTGGGCTGGGCTGCGGTGACGCGAGCTGCTCTGCTGGGCTGCGCAGTGGTGGGCTGGCCAAGCTGGGCCGTTGGGCTGCGCAGAGAAGAGAGAAGGGGTGGGCCGGCTGGGCTGAAAAGAGAGAGGGGAAAAGAGAGAGAAAAGAAAAGGTTTTTCTTTTATTCAAACACTCATTTGAATTCAAATTCAAACTCAAATTTGAATTCAACAATCAAAAATAAATGCACCAGCATGAATGCAACAATAATGTTTCTATTTCCTATATTTGCTTTTATTTATTCAAAAATTTTTATTTTCCCTACATTAATTATGAGCTCTTCAATATAAAAAGGCAATTAATTACTAATTTTTAATTAGGGCCATTTTTAGGGTGTTACAAATCTACCCCCCTTAAAATGAATCTCGTCCCCGAGATTCGGATCTAGATTGGAAGAGATATGGATATTCCGCCTTGAGATCCATCCTTTCTTTCACAAGTTGCTTCACCTTCTGAGTGACGTTTCCTTGCACACACGGATGTCTTTGTTCCCGGTGACCCTCTCTAATTCCTCCAAAACCTTGACCAATCTCTGAGGACTTAATTGCCTGATACTCAATCTTCTCTCCTGTTGGAGCCACTAACTGAACTGCACGCTTAGAACACTGTATGACTGCTTCGTATTTTGCTAGCCAGCTCATTCCCAAAATCAGATCCATCCCGATAGAGTTTAGGACTATAGGGTGTGCTAAGAAGTCTACCCCCCTTATGTTAACCACTACGTTAGGACAACGTAATGTGGCCCGAAGTTCTCCTCCCGGTGAGTTAACTAACATGGTATTTGCCATAGGTTGCATAAGCATCAAGTTCTTTTTCACGAAATCAGCAGATATGAAAGCATGCGAAGCTCCAGAATCGAACAAAACTGTAGCAGGTTGTGAGTTGACCGGAAACGTACCGACTACCACGTCTGTGGCTCTTTCTGCAGTCTCCGCTCCCACATGGTTGAGCTTGCCCCTGGCGTAGTTCTGCTGGCCACGGTTTCCCTGCGCCTGCTGCTGATTCCCATTCTGAACTGGTTGTGGCCCTGTCTTCTGGTTGTTGTTCTGACCGGTGGAGTTCTGGGTCCTCCGGGGCCAAAAGTTAGCGTAGTGTCCCTGTTCACCACAGTGGTAGCATGCCCTTGGGTTAACAGGAGTGGTGTTAGCCGGGGTAGTGCGTGAAGCCTGAGTGTTATGCTGCTCGTTCTGGTAGTGCTGCTGCTGCTGTGGTGGAGGATTCTGGGTATGCTGATGGTCCTGATGACCTGACTGTTCCTGAGTGCGCTGCTGATTCACCTGCTGGGGGTTGTAGCGGGGGCGGACGTTACTGCCAGATTGCTGGTTCATGAACTTTCTCTTCTTGTCCTCAATCTCACGGCGCTTGTGCTCCACCATCAGGGCACCATCAACCAATGCACCGAAGGTTGGGAAGGTGATGCACATCAACTGTAGCTGCAAAACATCCTGGAGTCCATTCCGGAAGCGAGTTTGCCTCTTTTCGTCCGTCGACACCTCATCCGGTGCGTAGCGGGCTAGCTCGAGGAACTTGTCACGGTAGGCAGTGACACTCATTCCTTCCTGCGTCAGGGCTAGGAATTCCCTCTTCTTCAGGACCGTCAGTCCCTCAGGCACATGGTGAGCACGGAAGGCATCACTGAACTGCTGCCAGGTGATCTGGTTGCGATCGGGTTGCGCATATTGGTATGCTACCCACCAGTCGAGAGTGGCTCCTTCAAATTGTCCAGAGGCGTAGAGCACCTTCTCCCTGTCATCACACTGAGCAATGTCGAGCTGTCTCTCCACTGCCTTGATCCAGTCTTCTGCTTCCATCGGGTCCTTGGCGCGGGAGAACTTTGGCGGGCGCCCCTTCAAGAACTCTCCCCTCTTGTCCCGGATGGGCTGGGGAGGTGGCTGAACAGGTGGATTCTGTAGGTTCTGCTGCATCAAAGCTATGGCCTGGGTCAACTGTTGCATCGTCTGTGTCTGCAAGCGGACTAGATCCTCCATGGTGGGCGGCTGGTTCTGGTTCTGATTCTGATTCTGATTCTGGTTCTGGTTCTGATTGCCACCACCCGTTGATCCTCTTGTCCCAACCATCTGCCACAAATCAAAACCCCAACATTCATAATCACAGTCATGTCTGAACCAGTGTCAAGAACAGAAGCAATCCATTGACAAGATAAGGTACTCAGGCGATAGGAAAGATGATAGATGATATGCAAAGGAGAGATCAGGAACCCATCTATCTATCCACTAAATACCTTATACCTTAATCCAAACTAGATGACTGCAGACTTCCATCTGCGCTCATCACAAGCATTACAAAAGATCCAAATCACACATAAGCATAATAACAATTCATTCAAGCATTCGAAGACAAGGTTCACACAAGACTCGGCACTATTAGACTAGTTTTGACTCAAAAACGTTCTATTTGATCTCTACTAGCATTTAGGGTCGATAGTGGTGCGGTGAGCTAGGGTGCTGTATCTAGTCCTTCTGCGTGGTGGCGACTGTGCACCTAACTCTGGACTACATGGCACAGGTCCTTCCGATTGGTGCTGCAGCTCCTCGGGGTTCCCTTCTTCGGCCTCCTGCCTAAGAAGCTCCTCGTAGACATCTGGGTTGCGTGCCTCCAACGGGTACTCATTGATGCGGGGTGGAAGGTCGCCATCAGTGCTCTTATGGACTGTCTATCTCTGTCGAGCCATCTATAGAAGTGAAAACTAGAGGAGGGCTAGAAAATTTTCACAAAGGACAGAGGTAGAATAGAACACCATTTTTCAATAGAAACTCAACTCTAGGATGTAAATTAATTTTTAGAGCAAGGATTAAGCAAGTTCTAATCGACCGTTCTATCTAGGCTGTGATCCTACAGTTAGCACGGCTCTGATACCAACTTTGTAACACCCAGATTTCCAAGAAATCCGAATGCTTCCATATGTGTGCCCAGGATGTCCACAGAACACATATAGATTACAAATATTGAATCTCAGAGAACACAATGCTCGAATAAAATAGTTTATACCAGAGTTTAACACAAGACATAGTCTTAAATAGATAACACAGCGGAAGACTTAATATTATTAAACGTCTTAACTAGGTAGAGCCTCAAATCCACAGGGACACCGACTGGTTGAACACAGCTTAGAAGTACGGCAGATCCTCCGGAAACTCAGCAAGCGACTGATCATTCAATGCTCCATCTGTTACCCATCCGGGATTTTGTTGAATAGTTGCAAGTGTAAGTAAACCATCTTACTTAACAAGTATAACACGGGTTATGCAAGGACAAAAGGCTTGACACGGTTATACTGCATTAGCACTTTTAGTTGATTCATTTTATTGTCATCCAACTTACTACAAATGAGTAGAATCCCAAGTATAAACCCATTAATAAGGTATAAGTGATTATAGAACAAACCAACATCAACCACTAATATCATCTTCTAATCAAAAAGGATCCAGGCCGCTCGTGTCCGTGAGCACGGCTATCATGATAGATCAACACTCTGCAGAGGTTTCGCCCTTTACCCGTCGGTCACATAAATCCAAAAGAACTTATGTTACGAGGACTTTCACAAAACACCCTAACAAGCACAGTAGCCGTTTTGGTTCAACATAGGCAGCATAACCCAAGGCATCGAGATTGACGTACGCTCAGGGCGCAACGTGAGGGGGTCAATGGCGTCCAGAGCGAGAGCGCAATCATCGCAACGTGTGAAGCTGCCGTGCATCGGGCGCTTACATCACGGGACTTTGCCTAACGGGGCATAGCCAACGGATAAAACCGTCCTCGATGGATCAAACTATACTCTCACCCATGCACCCCACATACGCCTTTCGGTAACCACTGGCGAGCTAGAGACGTACAAGTTAATTATCCAAGACCAGAGCCATTATAGTTCCAACGGCGGCGAACAGGTTCCTGGGTTGTCGCTTTAAGAACCGGACCTTATGGAGAGACATTAGAACAAAGCACGAAGCACATGCTCTAATTCCCTAGATCAAACCTTATAGAGACACTAGAACAAAGCACACAGCACATGCTCTAGTTCCCCAACCATGTTGCTAAAAAGCATCTTTTAACCATCATTGAAGTGAACCATTAATTCAATATTGACATTAAAAATAAATGTTGGTTGCAGCGCGTAGCATAGTCTAACCATAATGCATAAAACCCTGGGTAAACAAGGAATAGGGTAAAGACTAGGAACATCCTTAATGGTTAACAGTATTAGACACATGCACATGAGTTTGGGTGATTAAATGGTGTATAGGTAACAAGGATGGTCCGTGTTATACTTGCCTTCCTCAGAGAACTGCTGCTGTACTTGATCTTCGAGAACGGGATCGTCGGCGAACTCGAACGGCTCGGCAACTACTCACATTGATCACCACACAAACATCCACACATACATGCAAACAAGATATTTAATTAGAACAGTACACCAAGCATAAACAAAAGATAAAAAGAAGGCTTTAGAATTGATCTACGCTTCACTACGAACACGTGAGCGCGAAAATCACTCAAATCGGAGTTAAAACGGAGAAACTACACTTAAAACGGGCTCTAGGGGCTTGCTGGTAAAGATTTTAGGCTTCCAGGGGTGTTTTTGAAAGAAACCAGGGACCTAAAACGTAATTTTATATAAAAACACAAGGTCTGCGGTGAAAAACTGCCATCTAGGACGGCGGGCATGATTTTTCAAAAGGACAGGGGCTAAACCGAAAGAAAAAGGACTTGGTTGTAAATACTTTTGAATAGAGGTGGACTGCGGGTTGATTTTTTTGAAAAACAGAGGGGCTCTTTTGCAAAAACGCCACGGCAACGGCTGGTTGCTGACGTCGGCTGACGTCATCGTTGACCGAACCGTGGACCGGCCGTAGACCGCGGTCCACGGGTCCACGGTGGACCGGACCGGGTTTAAAACGGGTTTAGATCTGGGCCGTTCAGATCTAATCGAACGGCTACGAGCGCTTGGGAGCTTAGGTCGCCGGAGCGCGGCGGCGCTAGGTCGAGACCTCGCCGGAGTTAGCTCGGCTGGGGGCTAGAACGCTCGGATTCTCGCCGCGCTTGGCCCTAGAGGTAGAGGAGACGCCATAGGTTCGGTTTTGGGGGTTGGAAGCGGGATTTGGCCGGTGGAGGCGGCTTGCGACGCACGGCGGCGGAGGGACTACCACGGCGAGGTCGTACGCGCGGAGGAGAGGGAGAGAAAAGGGGATTTTGGCCTCGGCTTGCTCCTTACCACACGGAGAAGCTTCGGGGCAACCTCTTGGCGACTAGGCGGCGGTGAGAAGGCGGATTGATGGCGGCGGCGCGAGCTCGGGGTCGGCGGCTAGGGTTTGCGATGTGGGGGATCCGCGAGGAGGGGCGACGGCTATTTATGGGGGCTTTAGGCTCCTTGGCGTGCGCGCCAAGTCGCGAGGAAGGCGGCGTGTGCGGAGGGGACTCGCGGCGGCGCGGCGCGGTGGAGTCCCGCTTGCCCACGGCGAGAGGAAGGAGGTGAAGATGACAGGTGGGCCCGGGTGTCAGTGGCAGAGGGAAGAGAGGAGGCGCGCGCTGCGGAGAGAAAGGAGAGGCTGACAGGTGGGGCCGGCTGGTCAGCCGCAGTGGGAGGAGACGCGCGCGCTGGGCTGCTAACTGGGCTGGGCTGCGGTGACGCGAGCTGCTCTGCTGCGCTGCGCAGTGGTGGGCTGGCCAAGCTGGGCCGTTGGGCTGCGCAGAGAAGAGAGAAGGGGTGGGCCGGCTGGGCTGAAAAGAGAGAGGGGAAAAGAGAGAGAAAAGAAAAGGTTTTTCTTTTATTCAAACACTCATTTGAATTCAAATTCAAACTCAAATTTGAATTCAACAATCAAAAATAAATGCACCAGCATGAATGCAACAATAATGTTTCTATTTCCTATATTTGCTTTTATTTATTCAAAAATTTTTATTTTCCCTACATTAATTATGAGCTCTTCAATATAAAAAGGCAATTAATTACTAATTTTTAATTAGGGCCATTTTTAGGGTGTTACAAACGGAGACCTAGGCTCTAATACCACTTGTAGGATCGAGGATTACCGACTAGAGGGGGGTTAATAGGTGGCTTTAAACTAAAAGCACAACACTAGAAAATTTAATTAGAAACACAAGATAAATTCTACAACTAGTGAAACTAGCCTATGCCAAAGGTTTGCAACCTAGGATGACAAGATACAATTCAAATTCTAGGTAATTAAATGCTCTAAATAAATTGCTTGTGAATAAATGAGGGAAAGAAATAACCGATGACACAAGCAATTTTTCCCGTGGTGTCGATGACTTGCCGGTCACCCCTAATCCACGTTGAGGTGGATTCAAAGCTTCCAATCGCTCCTTTACCAAGAATCCACTTGGTGTATGAGCCAATCAAGGAATCAATGAACCGCTCTAAACCTCTTTCCACTAGAGATGCTTTTCACCACTCCGATGAGGCAAAACTCATGAACCTCTTCACAAGAATGAATCAAGGGCTTCTTCACAATATTCTTGAAGAGCTCAATGAAAACCAATCTCCAAGCCGTCTAGGAGGTGGCAACCTCCAAGAGTAACAAATCAACAATCTTGCTTCAAGAACTCCTAGTGCCCCAAAGCTCAAATCTTGAATGCAAGCACTGGATGCCTCTCTATCTCACCAAAAATGCAATCCAAAGCTATGTGAGTGAGAGAGAGGGAGTGAAGAGATCAAAAGTGTGTTTCAAGTGAGTGGAATGGCCAAGAGAGCCTCCCCACGCCGGCCACCCCTCTATTTATAGAGGGGTGCCCCAAATCTAACAGTTATGTTCAAATTCCATGTTTTTCTACGAACTTGCGGACGGTCCGCCGGTGGGCTGGCCAAGCTGGGCCGTTGGGCTGCGCAGAGAAGAGAGAAGGGGTGGGCCGGCTGGGCTGAAAAGAGAGAGGGGAAAAGAGAGAGAAAAGAAAAGGTTTTTCTTTTATTCAAACACTCATTTGAATTCAAATTCAAACTCAAATTTGAATTCAACAATCAAAAATAAATGCACCAGCATGAATGCAACAATAATGTTTCTATTTCCTATATTTGCTTTTATTTATTCAAAAATATTTATTTTCCCTACATTAATTATGAGCTCTTCAATATAAAAAGGCAATTAATTACTAATTTTTAATTAGGGCCATTTTTAGGGTGTTACAAATCTACCCCCCTTAAAATGAATCTCGTCCCCGAGATTCGGATCTAGATTGGAAGAGATATGGATATTCCGCTTTGAGATCCATCCTTTCTTTCACAAGTTGCTTCACCTTCTGAGTGACGTTTCCTTGCACACACGGATGTCTTTGTTCCCGGTGACCCTCTCTAATTCCTCCAAAACCTTGACCAATCTCTGAGGACTTAATTGCCTGATACTCAATCTTCTCTCCTGTTGGAGCCACTAACTGAACTGCACGCTTAGAACACTGTATGACTGCTTCGTATTTTGCTAGCCAGCTCATTCCCAAAATCAGATCCATCCCGATAGAGTTTAGGACTATAGGGTGTGCTAAGAAGTCTACCCCCCTTATGTTAACCACTACGTTAGGACAACGTAATGTGGCCCGAAGTTCTCCTCCCGGTGAGTTAACTAACATGGTATTTCCCATAGGTTGCATAAGCATCAAGTTCTTTTGAAAGGTCTTTAGGATGCCTAGAGGGGGGGTGAATAGGCTCCGATCGAAATCTGAAACAATTCTCAACTCACAAAATCAGTTCAGGCCGGAAATTCCGGTGCCTGGCCGGAAATTCCGGACTCGGAATTTCCGGTCAGCTCAGGAATTTCCGACAGCAAGGTGGAGTTGCTCGAGATTCAAAATTCAAAGCCTAGATAAAGATTCTACTTGAATAGAAACCTTGCAATGATGACCTAGATGCTAGTGTATATGATTAGAAGCAGCGGAACAACACAAGCAAATAGATCGGGTCAATACAAGATATGAAAAGCAATATGAAATGCGTAAAGGAAATGAGACACAAGATTTATTCCCGAAGTTCACTCCACAAAGGAGCTACGTCTCCGTTGAGGAACCCACAAAGGGTAGAGTCTCTTCCAACTCTTTTCCTCGATCAATCGACCACAAAGGTCTAGATTGACTTTCCTTCACAAATCTCACACTAGAGAGGGTAATACAAACTTCTTGGGGTGCTCACACGAATTGAGACACTCCCAAGCAACCTCAAACCGTCTAGGAGTCAAGCTCCAAGAGTAACAAACGAGATTGCCAATCAAATGATGCCTTGAGTGCTTCTAGAGATGAACCAATCACTTTTCTCACTCAAATCTCTCCCCAATCCAAACCCTAGTTGAATCCTCTCAAAGATTGGCTCAAGGAAGGTTGGGAGAGTGAAAATGGCGAGCTCAAAGTCTTTCTTTCAGTGGAGAACCGAGAGAGTCAAATGAAGGGGTATGGGGGCTATTTATAGAGGTCACTCAAAAACTAGCCGTTATGCTTGTCAGATGACCGGAAATTCCGTCGGGGTGACCGGAATTTCCGGTCCGCCCTATTTCAAACTCAGTACGGAGAGTCACACCGGAAAATCCTACATTTAATCCGGTCTCTCTCTGTGAAACCCGGAAAATCCGGCCGGGTACCGGAAATTCCGGTCGCAGGGACTTAGGCTGAAAAATTCAGCCCCCACAGGAAAATCCGATGCAATTTCCGGTCGCTCTCTGTAAAACACGGAAATTCCGACCCCAGGACCGGAATTTCCGTCCACCCTTGTTAGTGAGCAAAATGCTCTTTCTCAAAGTTAGGTGATCATCCAAAAATTACTTCTAGGCATCATTTGTCTTGACAGACACGTCCCTCTTGATAGTACGGTGATCCTATACTCAAGACAAAGATAAATAAAATATATTTAGCTATCCATTTGAGCTTTTCACCATATCGTTTGCGTAGGGGACATGTATTATATTTCTTTTGATTTTTCTTCGTGTAAGCCCTGCAAATACTCAATGGAAACATGAAACCTCCAAATTGTGATTGTCATCATCACCAAAACCAACTAAGGGGCCATATGCACTTTCAATCTCCCCCTTTTTGGTGATTGATGCCAACACAATTTGGGTGAAAGATATACAAATACAACTCATGTTTCAATTTCATTTTCATGTGAGCTAGCTCCCCCTTAATGTGTGCATCTTAACCTTTGTTGGCCTCAAATGCCTATGCACACATTTTGGAAAGCTTTCTCAAGATATAGCATTTAAGATTATGTATATATGTGCCATGTGTGAGAGAATAGTACGTGATGCATATGACATGTTATTCACACAATAAAAGGTGACAAATGAACATTACATCAACCATAGACATCACACAAAAGAATATCTCTAAATAAGGTTCATCATCACACATAAAGACATATATAAGCACAAATTAAGTTTTACAAGCCACGTTTTCAACCATAACACAAGTACATCACATAAAATGGCTTACATGTCCACTAGCTAAGCATGAAAGGATGGAAAGATAGATAAAAAGAAATGAGGAAATGAGGGGCCTCCATCTGGGACAATCACCCAAGTATTCTCCCCCTTTGGCACCAAGCACCAAAAAGAGAGAGTCACTCATCACCGTCATACTCTGAATCGCTCTCCTCCTCAACTCTCTTGCCCTTGTCCTTGGCTAGATCGGCGGCGTGAGGATCCTCCGGTGACTCAAACTCGCCCTCCTGCTCTTCCTCACTGCTGGAGCTCTCCTCCTCCTCTTCCTCTTCTTGAGCTTCTCCCTCAGCCTGCACACCTGGCCCAAACACATGTGTGGCCTCTCCAGAAGGCCCTGCATCCTGAGTAGTATCAGACCAGGGGTTATACAAGCGAACCGGTGGAGAGACATTCTCATCCTCCTCTGAAGAAGCCTCAATCCCAAAGTGTCTCATCATCTTCTTCTGTCTGTTGGCTTGCTTGATACTTTCTATCTTCTGCCTGTGAAGCTCATCAGCCAACTTCTGATTTCCCTTAAAGCAAGAAAAGAGAGCTTTGGATAGAAACTTTAGAGTGCTAGTCTTCTTCTTTGTAGGAGGTGGACCAGTGGGAGAGCCTTCCTCATCATCTTCTTGCTCCTCATCTCTAGGCAATGGTGGACGTGAGGAAGATGCTCCAGAAGTCCTGACTCCTTGTGCTCTCACTGGTGATGGAGCCTGAGACCCAAGGTGAAGCATCCTCTCAAGCTGGCCTTTGTTGGACTTGTAGGCAATGTTAGACTGATCTGTGACAAGTCCAAGGCCAGTGACTCCAAGAATGAAACGGAAGATATACGGTGCATAGTGACAGCTGCTCGTACCATCATGAGAGCAGGTGATGATCTCATTCCATATAAACTTGGAGACTGAGAAGGTAGGCGAGGCAGGGTTCATGCGGCTGAGAATACTCTTGGCTCTATGTGATATATTATAAGAATCTCCAATCCTGGGAGTGAGAGTGAACCTAAAGAGCTGATTCATCAACCTGTAGTATGGCTTCAGACCATGAGTCTTCCCATACTCAATTTTGCCATATCGATCATCATACATGAAACTCAGACGAGTGTCATGAGGAATGGGCTCACTGTGCAGGTCAAAGTCGTGAACATCCTCGGTAGGCAGACCAAGAAGCCCAGCAAAGGCAACAAGTGTCACACAGTATCGTCTGCCTCCAATCGCCCAGTGCAAAGTCTGTGACTGCTGATCAACATATAGAGTAGCATAAAACTGAGCAATCACTTCATCATTCCAATCTTGCCTCATAGCCATCAAATCTGTCAATCTCTTCCTCTGACACTGAGTATGTACCTCTCGGGCTATCTCACGAATAGGTGCAGGGAAGGATAGGAGATGCTGCCAATCAATGTACCTCATCGGAGTGGTCCTGTATCTCATAGGCATGATGACACTCTCATACCAATCAGCCTGGTGAGGTAGCCAAAACCTAGGATCACCCCTAAAACCCCTGGGACTCTGAGCTGGATCTGTCCCATATCTCACATGCCTGATATCAGCTGTCCTCCTCTTGTAACTAGTCATCCTTGGATCCTCAGGACTCCTGATAGGCCTCATGATCTCCTGACACTGAGTTGTGTATATGCTGAGATCAATGTTAGGATCATATGCAAACTGTGCTCCGCTGGCCTGACCACTAGATCTTCTCTCTTCATCACCACCAGTCCCCGCACCTCTGCCAGTCCCAGAGCGCCGACCACGGCCTCGACGGACTGAATCCTTCCTATTTGCTGCACGCTTGCCGGCACGACGAGGCGGATCCGGCCTCACATCCTCAAGATGGATCTCCTCCTCAGACTCTGATTCACTTGACTCATCTGGGCGAGGACGGCGAGCAGCAACCTTGGTTCGTGCCATCTGTCAAAGTGTAGATAATGATGGATTAGAAGATGCACAGAACCAGATAAGGGTGTTGAACGGGCGTCTGTCGGAAATTCCGAAAGGGCCGGAAATTCCGAGCTCGGAAATTCCGGTCGCCGGCCGGAAATTCCGACCGAGCCCGTGCACCACACCAAAATCATGGAACTCGAGATTTAGCCCACCAAAAGATATGAAACTTTGGATATAAGATGGACTATGTAGCAGGAAGATAATCCTAGGAGGAATCGTTCTAGAATCAATCACATTTAGAGATCGGATAAAACCTAGGTTTAGAGATTAAAACTTGAAAACTTCCGATTTCTCCATCCATTGCAAACAAGATGATAGGAATGAGTTCTAGGATGAATAAGGAGTATATGGCTCAAAGGGTTTCATCTAGTTTCATCCGGAGCGAAAGATCGAGCAACGGGGATTTTGAATGGATTACCTTTGAACTTTCCCGCGCGAGATCGGAAAAACCGGAGTGGGAATCGGGTTTTCCGGAGGATGGACAACCTTCTCCAATGACCACTAGATCCCTTCCTCGGTTGGAGCGAAAGATCGCCCGCACAGTAGAGAGAGAGAGAGGGCCGGCGGTTTGGAGAAGAAATAAAAGAGTTTAGGGCTCCAACGGGTATGAGAAGGCCTTTATATCCTGGCGGGACCGGAAATTCCGTCGGGACTGACCGGATTTTCCGGCCTGGCCAGGTTCAGCCGGAAGTCCCGAGACAATTTCCGGCATGGACGGAAATTCCGACGAGGTGCCGGATTTTCCGGTGAAGATCAGCAGAAACAATCCAGATTTTCGATGAGATTGATTGAGTGATTTAGAAAGATATAGCTAATGGACATATAAGAAACTTGACTTAATAGGACCAGCCACAATCAACAATACATAACAATGGTCCCATAAGCCAAGAAATGATCCAAAGATCACAAAATCCAATATTTTCTCAAAAACCAAAACAAACACACGCCAAAACTTGTTTTGAACCTAACTAGGCAACAATCAAGTATGTGCTCCATATCACTCCAAGTTACGAGAATCCAAGATATTTAGCTCACTCCTCAAGGCACAAAACCTTTTCTCATCTAATGGCTTTGTGAAGATATCGGCTAGTTGGTTGTGGGTTCTCACATGGCGTAATACGATATCTCCTTTGAGTTGGTGATCTCTCAAGAAATGATGTCTTATCTGTATGTGCTTTGTTCTTGAGTGATGGACGGGATTTTTGGCTAGTTTGATGGCACTCTCATTGTCACACAACAATGGGATTTTGGTAAAGTCATATCCATAGTCTCTCAAGGTTTGCTTCATCCACAAGAGTTGTGCACAACAAGCACCGGCGGCAACATATTCCGCTTCCGATGTGGATAAAGCTACGGAGTTTTGTTTCTTAGAGCTCCAAGACACCAAGGACCTACCAAGAAATTGACAAGTCCCCGATGTACTCTTTCTATCTATTTTGCAACCGGCATAATCCGAATCGGAATATCCAAATAGATCGAAAGTGGAGCCCTTGGGATACCATAAGCCAAGGTTAGGTGTGTGTACTAAATACCTCAAAATTCTCTTAACGGCCTTAAGGTGACATTCCTTAGGGTTGGCTTGATATCGAGCACACATGCACACACTAAGCATTATATCGGGTCTAGATGCACAAAGGTAAAGCAAAGATCCAATCATGGAACGATATACCTTTTGATCCACCGATTTATCTTTCTCATCAAGATCAACATTTCCTTTGCTTGGCATGGGAGTCTTCATGGGCTTTGCACTTGTCATGCCAAACTTCTTGATCATATCATTTGTATACTTGGTTTGGCATATAAATGTTCCTTCCTTCAATTGCTTGACTTGAAATCCAAGGAAGAACTTCAACTCACCCATCATGGACATCTCAAACCTCTTTGTCATGATCCTACTAAACTCTTTGCAAAATTTCACATTTGTTGAACCAAAGATGATGTCATCAACATAAATTTGACAAACAAATATATGACCATCAACTTTGTGAGTAAAGAGAGTAGAATCGGCTTTGCCCATGACAAATTCATTTTTAATAAGAAAATCCTTAAGGCATTCATACCATGCTCTAGGAGCTTGCTTAAGCCCATAGAGCGCCTTATGGAGCTTGTAAACATGGTTAGGATACTTTGGGTCTTCAAAGCCGGGAGGTTGTTCCACAAACACCAACTCGGAGAGGGGGCCATTCAAGAATGCACTTTTCACGTCCATTTGATAGAGCTTAAAATCATGATGAGCGGCATAGGCTAATAGAATGCGAATTGACTCAAGCCTAGCTACGGGCGCATAGGTCTCACCAAAATCCAAACCTTCAATTTGGGTGAAACCTTGTGCCACTAACCTTGCTTTATTTCTTGTCACTACACCATGTTCATCTTGCTTGTTGCGGAAGACCCACTTGGTTCCTATCACATTTTGCTTGGGTCTTTCCACTAACTCCCAAACTTCATTTCTTGTGAAGTTGTTCAACTCTTCTTGCATAGCCATAACCCAATCCGGATCTCCAAGAGCATCTTCTACCTTAAGTGGTTCCAAAGTAGAAACAAAAGAGTGAAATCCACAAAAATTTTGCAATCTTGAACGAGTGGTTACCCCTTTTTTTATACTCCCAAGAATGTTCTTTACGGAGTGATCTCTTTGGACCATTCGACGAACTCTAGGATGAGGCTCTTGATCTTGTCTTTGAATAGGTTCCTCATCACTTGCATCGACAATTGTTTGATCTTCAATAGGGGGATGTTGAGCTTCATCACTTCCTTGATTTGATTGTTCTTGATCTTGATCATGATTGTCACCATGAGCTTGATCTTGAACTTGTTCTTGCACTTGAGGAGTGATGGATGGCTCAACTCTTGTTGATGAGGATGGTTCGTCTTGCTCTTGAGATGTCTCTTCTCTTGGTCTTACTTCACCAATTGCCATTTTCTTGATGACTTCATATGGAAGCTCTTCTACATCTACAAGACTTGAATTAACTTGCTCTACTTGAGAGCCGTTGGTTTCATCAAATTTCACATCTACGGAGGTTTCAACACAACCGGTGGTTTTGTTGAAGACTCGGTAGGCATGTTCGTTAGTACCATAACCAAGAAAGAAACCTTCATCAACCTTAGGTGCAAACTTTGAACTTTTGGGCTTTTTGTTAAGTATGAAACACTTGCACCCAAAAACTCTAAAGTAATGCACCTTAGGCTTGTTACCGGTTAGGAGTTCATATGCGGTCTTGTTGAGAATCTTGTGAAGGTAGAGGCGGTTGATTGCATGACATGCCGTGTTGATTGCTTCCGCCCAAAAGTTGTCCGGCGTCTTGTACTCGTCAAGCATGGTTCTTGCGGCTTCAATGAGTGTTCTATTCTTCCTCTCCACTATACCATTCTGTTGAGGGATATAGGGAGCGGAGAACTCGTGCTTGATCCCCTCTTCATCAAGAAACTTTTCCACCTTTGTATTCTTGAACTCGGTTCCATTGTCACTTCTTATGTTCTTGACCTTGACTTCAAACTCATTTTGAGCTCTCTTGATGAATTTTTTCAACACATCTTGCACTTCACTTTTATCTTGCAAAAAGAACACCCAAGTGAAGCGAGAATAATCATCAACAATAACAAGACCATATTTGTTACCACCAATGCTTATATAAGCCACGGGACCAAAAAGATCCATGTGTAGGAGCTTGAGAGGTCTTGTGGTCGTCATGACGTTCTTGCCGGGATGTGGAGCTCCAACTTGTTTTCCGGCTTGACATGCTCCACACAACCTATCTTTCTCAAACACAACATTGGTTAGTCCTAGGATGTGCCCGCCCTTTTGAAGTTTGGCCAAGTTCCTCATCCCAACATGAGCAAGCCGGCGGTGCCAAAGCCAACCCATGCTAGATTTTGCCACTAAACAAGTCTCGGGTGTCACTCTATCAATTGTGAAATCAACCAAATAGAGTTTACCCTTCAAGCGACCCGTAAATGCAATAGAGGAATCCTCTCTTCGAAAGACGGTCACACCCTCATTAGTAAAGAGACAATTATAACCCATTTCACAAAGTTGTGAAACGGAAAGCAAGTTATATCCTAAGGATTCAACAAGATATACATTTGAAATTGAATGGTCATTTGAGATAGCAATTTTACCATGACCAATTACCTCCCCCTTGCTATTATCTCCATATACAATCTTTTCAACGGGTTCGTTGTATGGCTCAAATGAAGTGAACAACTCCTTTCCTCCGGTCATATGATTTGTACATCCACTATCAAGCACCCATCCTGTGCCACCGGAGGAGTAAGCCTACAAAACAATGTTAAGCTCGGGGTTTAGGTACCCAAAAAGATTTGGGTCCATTGAGGTTAGCCGAAAACATTCTTGGTACCCACACACTCCTAAGAATGTTCCTTTTAGTGTAGGCACCAACATACTTGACCACCACTTTGTTGTTCTCATCCATGGTGACCATGTAATCATTTGTGTAGCTAGGTGATGGCTCATGAATATCCTTAGCCTTCACCTTGCTCTTAGCCTTCTTGTCAACCTTCACCTTAGGAGTGGTGTCCTTACTCACACCACCCTTCTTCACTCCATGAGCCACATCCATCAACTCACCAAGGTTCTTGGATTTCACGAAGTTGACGTGCTCCTTTGCCTTGATGAGGTGCCTACCATTCACCTTTTCACCCCTAGTGTGACCAAGACCATCGGTCACCTTGGGATGTCTCCATGTGGTGTATTGGTGCTTGCCCTTGAATTTCTCATCATTGCAATATCCTTGACTTACAAGCATGTTCAATCTATTGATTTGATCATCCTTAGCCTTGATGGAAACCTCTAGCTTGGCAAGGTTAGTGAGACAAGCATTTATATCAATATTATCACATTTAGCACATCCTTCACTAGTGGAGACATTGGAATCAAGGGAAGCCTTAGATTGAGATGAGGTGCTATCCAAAAGAGTTTTATAGTTAACTTCAAGATCTTTGTGTTTGACCTCTAAGCATGAGAAGCTATTTTGAAGTTTACTATAAGAACTCTCTAGTTTAGCAAGAGAGTCATTTGCCAAGGAGAGATCCTTGGATGCCTTCTCTTTAGAGTTATTAGTTAGAGACAAGTCAATAGCTAACTTCTCAACCTTACATCTCTCTTCGGCTAACTCCTCTTTCAATGCAAGGTTTCTCTCCTTTTCAAGGATGAGCAAGTCTTCTTGCATTGAAAGAGAGGTTTCTCTTTTATCCAATTTCTTCAAAAGCTTTTTAATTTCTTTAAAGCCTTTCTTTCCAAATTTCTCTATTAGACCTAGCTCAAACAAAGCTTCTTCATCTTCAAAATCATTTTCTATGTCACTAGATGAAGAGATAGAGGAGGAGTAGTTGGATTTGGATTTCACCTTAGCGCCCTTGGCCATGAAGCAATGAGCGACGTCATCCTCATCATCACTTGAGAGGTTGTTGAAGAGGCGTGAGGATGAAGAAGATGGCTTGTGAATGGCTATGGTTGCCATTTCTTCATCTTCGGACTCTTCATCACTTGAAATCCATTCCATACCAAGATGAGCTTGCTTTTGATACTTCTTTTTCTTGTGATCAAAGCTCTTCTTGTACTCTTGAGGCTTGTCTTCTTTGTTGAACTTGCTTCTTTTCTCCCCTTCCTTGTTCTTGTCCTTGTTAGGACACTCGGCAATGAAATGCCCATACTCACCACACTCATAGCACGGCCTCTTCTTGGTTCTTCTCTTGTCTTTGCCACCAAAGTTCTTCTTGAAGCTTCTCTTCTTCATGAAACTCTTGAACTTCTTCATTAAGAGAACAATCTCTTCATCGGTGCTTTCTTCCTCATCACTTGATATCGCCTTCTTGCCCTTGGATGACTTGACCTTCTCATCCATTTCTTCTTTTGCCTTCAATGCTATGTCTTTGTCACTTCTTTTCTTGCGAGCCTCACTTGCCATTTTCTCGGCTAGGTCATGTTGTGTGAGCTCACTAAGAAGTTGGACCGGTGTCATCTTTCTATAGGATGGATCTCTTCTAATCATAGCGGCAATGGCATAGTTGTTTGGCGAGTATGCATCCAACATCTTCTTGGTGACCTTGAAATCACTCCAATCTTCACAACCAAGAGCTCTTATTTCATTGATGAGTGCCATGAGCCTATGAAAGCATTGTTGGATGGTTTCATCATCAAGCATGACAAAACCCTCAAGCTTCTTGTTGATCACATCAATCTTTCCCTCTTTGATCATGTCGGTTCCCTCATGTGACTCCTTGAGAATTTCCCAAATGTCCTTTGCCACTTCAACATTTTGAATCTTGTTGAACTCTTGTAGTGACAAGGAGCTTGTGATGACTCTAGCGGCTTGAGCATTGCGGTAGTAGTCTTGTGCTAGCTCCGGAGTCATCTTTCCATTCTTGGGCACCTTCACACCTACATTCACAATCTCCCAAAGCAAAGGGTGAAGCCCGAAAAGATGCATTTTCATATCATAAGCCCATTTAGGATAGTTAGTTCCATCAAAGTACGGAGCCTTTCCTAAATGAATTGATTGAAAATTTGTAGAAGAAAACTTATTGAATTCATCATAATTCAAAGGAATTTGTGCAAACCCCTTTTTGGTCTTCTTCTTCTTTTCTTCGTCGATGTTCAACTCCATCCACTTCTCGAACATCTTCTTTGCCAATTTGGCCTTGCGCTTCTTCTTCTTTTGCTTGGCTTCATCATCACCCGAGTCGTCACTTGAGCTTGAACTTGAGCTTGAGCTTGAGCTTGAGCTTGATGAGCTTGAGCTTGGTTCTTCATCTTTCTTTGATTTTTGGTTCTTGGACTTTGAGCTTTTCTTTGACTTGTTGCTCCCTTTGGACTTGGCACTTGTCCTCGACTTGACGGATTGCACGTCATCACCTTGAGGTTGAATCGACGGATTCACCTCTTCTTCAACTCTTTCAACATCCACTTCTTCTATCCCATACCTCGACATCCTTCTCTTGAGCGGTTAAGCCTTGATCAAGAGACCTACGCTCTGATACCAATTGAAAGGTCTTTAGGATGCCTAGAGGGGGGGTGAATAGGCTCCGATCGAAATCTGAAACAATTCTCAACTCACAAAATCAGTTCAGGCCGGAAATTCCGGTGCCTGGCCGGAAATTCCGGACTCGGAATTTCCGGTCAGCTCAGGAATTTCCGACAGCAAGGTGGAGTTGCTCGAGATTCAAAATTCAAAGCCTAGATAAAGATTCTACTTGAATAGAAACCTTGCAATGATGACCTAGATGCTAGTGTATATGATTAGAAGCAGCGGAACAACACAAGCAAATAGATCGGGTCAATACAAGATATGAAAAGCAATATGAAATGCGTAAAGGAAATGAGACACAAGATTTATTCCCGAAGTTCACTCCACAAAGGAGCTACGTCTCCGTTGAGGAACCCACAAAGGGTAGAGTCTCTTCCAACTCTTTTCCTCGATCAATCGACCACAAAGGTCTAGATTGACTTTCCTTCACAAATCTCACACTAGAGAGGGTAATACAAACTTCTTGGGGTGCTCACACGAATTGAGACACTCCCAAGCAACCTCAAACCGTCTAGGAGTCAAGCTCCAAGAGTAACAAACGAGATTGCCAATCAAATGATGCCTTGAGTGCTTCTAGAGATGAACCAATCACTTTTCTCACTCAAATCTCTCCCCAATCCAAACCCTAGTTGAATCCTCTCAAAGATTGGCTCAAGGAAGGTTGGGAGAGTGAAAATGGCGAGCTCAAAGTCTTTCTTTCAGTGGAGAACCGAGAGAGTCAAATGAAGGGGTATGGGGGCTATTTATAGAGGTCACTCAAAAACTAGCCGTTATGCTTGTCAGATGACCGGAAATTCCGTCGGGGTGACCGGAATTTCCGGTCCGCCCTATTTCAAACTCAGTACGGAGAGTCACACCGGAAAATCCTACATTTAATCCGGTCTCTCTCTGTGAAACCCGGAAAATCCGGCCGGGTACCGGAAATTCCGGTCGCAGGGACTTAGGCTGAAAAATTCAGCCCCCACAGGAAAATCCGATGCAATTTCCGGTCGCTCTCTGTAAAACACGGAAATTCCGACCCCAGGACCGGAATTTCCGTCCACCCTTGTTAGTGAGCAAAATGCTCTTTCTCAAAGTTAGGTGATCATCCAAAAATTACTTCTAGGCATCATTTGTCTTGACAGACACGTCCCTCTTGATAGTACGGTGATCCTATACTCAAGACAAAGATAAATAAAATATATTTAGCTATCCATTTGAGCTTTTCACCATATCGTTTGCGTAGGGGACATGTATTATATTTCTTTTGATTTTTCTTCGTGTAAGCCCTGCAAATACTCAATGGAAACATGAAACCTCCAAATTGTGATTGTCATCATCACCAAAACCAACTAAGGGGCCATATGCACTTTCAATCTCCCCCTTTTTGGTGATTGATGCCAACACAATTTGGGTGAAAGATATACAAATACAACTCATGTTTCAATTTCATTTTCATGTGAGCTAGCTCCCCCTTAATGTGTGCATCTTAACCTTTGTTGGCCTCAAATGCCTATGCACACATTTTGGAAAGCTTTCTCAAGATATAGCATTTAAGATTATGTATATATGTGCCATGTGTGAGAGAATAGTACGTGATGCATATGACATGTTATTCACACAATAAAAGGTGACAAATGAACATTACATCAACCATAGACATCACACAAAAGAATATCTCTAAATAAGGTTCATCATCACACATAAAGACATATATAAGCACAAATTAAGTTTTACAAGCCACGTTTTCAACCATAACACAAGTACATCACATAAAATGGCTTACATGTCCACTAGCTAAGCATGAAAGGATGGAAAGATAGATAAAAAGAAATGAGGAAATGAGGGGCCTCCATCCGGGACAATCACCCAAGTATTCTCCCCCTTTGGCACCAAGCACCAAAAAGAGAGAGTCACTCATCACCGTCATACTCTGAATCGCTCTCCTCCTCAACTCTCTTGCCCTTGTCCTTGGCTAGATCGGCGGCGTGAGGATCCTCCGGTGACTCAAACTCGCCCTCCTGCTCTTCCTCACTGCTGGAGCTCTCCTCCTCCTCTTCCTCTTCTTGAGCTTCTCCCTCAGCCTGCACACCTGGCCCAAACACATGTGTGGCCTCTCCAGAAGGCCCTGCATCCTGAGTAGTATCAGACCAGGGGTTATACAAGCGAACCGGTGGAGAGACATTCTCATCCTCCTCTGAAGAAGCCTCAATCCCAAAGTGTCTCATCATCTTCTTCTGTCTGTTGGCTTGCTTGATACTTTCTATCTTCTGCCTGTGAAGCTCATCAGCCAACTTCTGATTTCCCTTAAAGCAAGAAAAGAGAGCTTTGGATAGAAACTTTAGAGTGCTAGTCTTCTTCTTTGTAGGAGGTGGACCAGTGGGAGAGCCTTCCTCATCATCTTCTTGCTCCTCATCTCTAGGCAATGGTGGACGTGAGGAAGATGCTCCAGAAGTCCTGACTCCTTGTGCTCTCACTGGTGATGGAGCCTGAGACCCAAGGTGAAGCATCCTCTCAAGCTGGCCTTTGTTGGACTTGTAGGCAATGTTAGACTGATCTGTGACAAGTCCAAGGCCAGTGACTCCAAGAATGAAACGGAAGATATACGGTGCATAGTGACAGCTGCTCGTACCATCATGAGAGCAGGTGATGATCTCATTCCATATAAACTTGGAGACTGAGAAGGTAGGCGAGGCAGGGTTCATGCGGCTGAGAATACTCTTGGCTCTATGTGATATATTATAAGAATCTCCAATCCTGGGAGTGAGAGTGAACCTAAAGAGCTGATTCATCAACCTGTAGTATGGCTTCAGACCATGAGTCTTCCCATACTCAATTTTGCCATATCGATCATCATACATGAAACTCAGACGAGTGTCATGAGGAATGGGCTCACTGTGCAGGTCAAAGTCGTGAACATCCTCGGTAGGCAGACCAAGAAGCCCAGCAAAGGCAACAAGTGTCACACAGTATCGTCTGCCTCCAATCGCCCAGTGCAAAGTCTGTGACTGCTGATCAACATATAGAGTAGCATAAAACTGAGCAATCACTTCATCATTCCAATCTTGCCTCATAGCCATCAAATCTGTCAATCTCTTCCTCTGACACTGAGTATGTACCTCTCGGGCTATCTCACGAATAGGTGCAGGGAAGGATAGGAGATGCTGCCAATCAATGTACCTCATCGGAGTGGTCCTGTATCTCATAGGCATGATGACACTCTCATACCAATCAGCCTGGTGAGGTAGCCAAAACCTAGGATCACCCCTAAAACCCCTGGGACTCTGAGCTGGATCTGTCCCATATCTCACATGCCTGATATCAGCTGTCCTCCTCTTGTAACTAGTCATCCTTGGATCCTCAGGACTCCTGATAGGCCTCATGATCTCCTGACACTGAGTTGTGTATATGCTGAGATCAATGTTAGGATCATATGCAAACTGTGCTCCGCTGGCCTGACCACTAGATCTTCTCTCTTCATCACCACCAGTCCCCGCACCTCTGCCAGTCCCAGAGCGCCGACCACGGCCTCGACGGACTGAATCCTTCCTATTTGCTGCACGCTTGCCGGCACGACGAGGCGGATCCGGCCTCACATCCTCAAGATGGATCTCCTCCTCAGACTCTGATTCACTTGACTCATCTGGGCGAGGACGGCGAGCAGCAACCTTGGTTCGTGCCATCTGTCAAAGTGTAGATAATGATGGATTAGAAGATGCACAGAACCAGATAAGGGTGTTGAACGGGCGTCTGTCGGAAATTCCAAAAGGGCCGGAAATTCCGAGCTCGGAAATTCCGGTCGCCGGCCGGAAATTCCGACCGAGCCCGTGCACCACACCAAAATCATGGAACTCGAGATTTAGCCCACCAAAAGATATGAAACTTTGGATATAAGATGGACTATGTAGCAGGAAGATAATCCTAGGAGGAATCGTTCTAGAATCAATCACATTTAGAGATCGGATAAAACCTAGGTTTAGAGATTAAAACTTGAAAACTTCCGATTTCTCCATCCATTGCAAACAAGATGATAGGAATGAGTTCTAGGATGAATAAGGAGTATATGGCTCAAAGGGTTTCATCTAGTTTCATCCGGAGCGAAAGATCGAGCAACGGGGATTTTGAATGGATTACCTTTGAACTTTCCCGCGCGAGATCGGAAAAACCGGAGTGGGAATCGGGTTTTCCGGAGGATGGACAACCTTCTCCAATGACCACTAGATCCCTTCCTCGGTTGGAGCGAAAGATCGCCCGCACAGTAGAGAGAGAGAGAGGGCCGGCGGTTTGGAGAAGAAATAAAAGAGTTTAGGGCTCCAACGGGTATGAGAAGGCCTTTATATCCTGGCGGGACCGGAAATTCCGTCGGGACTGACCGGATTTTCCGGCCTGGCCAGGTTCAGCCGGAAGTCCCGAGACAATTTCCGGCATGGACGGAAATTCCGACGAGGTGCCGGATTTTCCGGTGAAGATCAGCAGAAACAATCCAGATTTTCGATGAGATTGATTGAGTGATTTAGAAAGATATAGCTAATGGACATATAAGAAACTTGACTTAATAGGACCAGCCACAATCAACAATACATAACAATGGTCCCATAAGCCAAGAAATGATCCAAAGATCACAAAATCCAATATTTTCTCAAAAACCAAAACAAACACACGCCAAAACTTGTTTTGAACCTAACTAGGCAACAATCAAGTATGTGCTCCATATCACTCCAAGTTACGAGAATCCAAGATATTTAGCTCACTCCTCAAGGCACAAAACCTTTTCTCATCTAATGGCTTTGTGAAGATATCGGCTAGTTGGTTGTGGGTTCTCACATGGCGTAATACGATATCTCCTTTGAGTTGGTGATCTCTCAAGAAATGATGTCTTATCTGTATGTGCTTTGTTCTTGAGTGATGGACGGGATTTTTGGCTAGTTTGATGGCACTCTCATTGTCACACAACAATGGGATTTTGGTAAAGTCATATCCATAGTCTCTCAAGGTTTGCTTCATCCACAAGAGTTGTGCACAACAAGCACCGGCGGCAACATATTCCGCTTCCGATGTGGATAAAGCTACGGAGTTTTGTTTCTTAGAGCTCCAAGACACCAAGGACCTACCAAGAAATTGACAAGTCCCCGATGTACTCTTTCTATCTATTTTGCAACCGGCATAATCCGAATCGGAATATCCAAATAGATCGAAAGTGGAGCCCTTGGGATACCATAAGCCAAGGTTAGGTGTGTGTACTAAATACCTCAAAATTCTCTTAACGGCCTTAAGGTGACATTCCTTAGGGTTGGCTTGATATCGAGCACACATGCACACACTAAGCATTATATCGGGTCTAGATGCACAAAGGTAAAGCAAAGATCCAATCATGGAACGATATACCTTTTGATCCACCGATTTACCTTTCTCATCAAGATCAACATTTCCTTTGCTTGGCATGGGAGTCTTCATGGGCTTTGCACTTGTCATGCCAAACTTCTTGATCATATCATTTGTATACTTGGTTTGGCATATAAATGTTCCTTCCTTCAATTGCTTGACTTGAAATCCAAGGAAGAACTTCAACTCACCCATCATGGACATCTCAAACCTCTTTGTCATGATCCTACTAAACTCTTTGCAAAATTTCACATTTGTTGAACCAAAGATGATGTCATCAACATAAATTTGACAAAGGAGCTACGTCTCCGTTGAGGAACCCACAAAGGGTAGAGTCTCTTCCAACTCTTTTCCTCGATCAATCGACCACAAAGGTCTAGATTGACTTTCCTTCACAAATCTCACACTAGAGAGGGTAATACAAACTTCTTGGGGTGCTCACACGAATTGAGACACTCCCAAGCAACCTCAAACCGTCTAGGAGTCAAGCTCCAAGAGTAACAAACGAGATTGCCAATCAAATGATGCCTTGAGTGCTTCTAGAGATGAACCAATCACTTTTCTCACTCAAATCTCTCCCCAATCCAAACCCTAGTTGAATCCTCTCAAAGATTGGCTCAAGGAAGGTTGGGAGAGTGAAAATGGCGAGCTCAAAGTCTTTCTTTCAGTGGAGAACCGAGAGAGTCAAATGAAGGGGTATGGGGGCTATTTATAGAGGTCACTCAAAAACTAGCCGTTATGCTTGTCAGATGACCGGAAATTCCGTCGGGGTGACCGGAATTTCCGGTCCGCCCTATTTCAAACTCAGTACGGAGAGTCACACCGGAAAATCCTACATTTAATCCGGTCTCTCTCTGTGAAACCCGGAAAATCCGGCCGGGTACCGGAAATTCCGGTCGCAGGGACTTAGGCTGAAAAATTCAGCCCCCACAGGAAAATCCGATGCAATTTCCGGTCGCTCTCTGTAAAACACGGAAATTCCGACCCCAGGACCGGAATTTCCGTCCACCCTTGTTAGTGAGCAAAATGCTCTTTCTCAAAGTTAGGTGATCATCCAAAAATTACTTCTAGGCATCATTTGTCTTGACAGACACGTCCCTCTTGATAGTACGGTGATCCTATACTCAAGACAAAGATAAATAAAATATATTTAGCTATCCATTTGAGCTTTTCACCATATCGTTTGCGTAGGGGACATGTATTATATTTCTTTTGATTTTTCTTCGTGTAAGCCCTGCAAATACTCAATGGAAACATGAAACCTCCAAATTGTGATTGTCATCATCACCAAAACCAACTAAGGGGCCATATGCACTTTCATCTTTTTCACGAAATCAGCAGATATGAAAGCATGCGAAGCTCCAGAATCGAACAAAACTGTAGCAGGTTGTGAGTTGACCGGAAACGTACCGACTACCACGTCTGTGGCTCTTTCTGCAGTCTCCGCTCCCACATGGTTGAGCTTGCCCCTGGCGTAGTTCTGCTGGCCACGGTTTCCCTGCGCCTGCTGCTGATTCCCATTCTGAACTGGTTGTGGCCCTGTCTTCTGGTTGTTGTTCTGACCGGTGGAGTTCTGGGTCCTCCGGGGACAAAAGTTAGCGTAGTGTCCCTGTTCACCACAGTGGTAGCATGCCCTTGGGTTAACAGGAGTGGTGTTAGCCGGGGTAGTGCGTGAAGCCTGAGTGTTATGCTGCTCGTTCTGGTAGTGCTGCTGCTGCTGTGGTGGAGGATTCTGGGTATGCTGATGGTCCTGATGACCTGACTGTTCCTGAGTGCGCTGCTGATTCACCTGCTGGGGGTTGTAGCGGGGGCGGACGTTACTGCCAGATTGCTGGTTCATGAACTTTCTCTTCTTGTCCTCAATCTCACGGCGCTTGTGCTCCACCATCAGGGCACCATCAACCAATGCACCGAAGGTTGGGAAGGTGATGCACATCAACTGTAGCTGCAAAACATCCTGGAGTCCATTCCGGAAGCGAGTTTGCCTCTTTTCGTCCGTCGACACCTCATCCGATGCGTAGCAGGCTAGCTCGAGGAACTTGTCACGGTAGGCAGTGACACTCATTCCTTCCTGCGTCAGGGCTAGGAATTCCCTCTTCTTCAGGACCGTCAGTCCCTCAGGCACATGGTGAGCACAGAAGGCATCACTGAACTGCTGCCAGGTGATCTGGTTGCGATCGGGTTGCGCATATTGGTATGCTACCCACCAGTCGAGAGCGGCTCCTTCAAATTGTCCAGAGGCGTAGAGCACCTTCTCCCTGTCATCACACTGAGCAATGTCGAGCTGTCTCTCCACTGCCTTGATCCAGTCTTCTGCTTCCATCGGGTCCTTGGCGCGGGAGAACTTTGGCGGGCGCCCCTTCAAGAACTCTCCCCTCTTGTCCCGGATGGGCTGGGGAGGTGGCTGAACAGGTGGATTCTGCAGGTTCTGCTGCATCAAAGCTATGGCCTGGGTCAACTGTTGCATCGTCTGTGTCTGCAAGCGGGCTAGATCCTCCATGGTGGGCGGCTGGTTCTGTTCTGATTCTGATTCTGATTCTGGTTCTGGTTCTGATTGCCACCACCCGTTGATCCTCTTGTCCCAACCATCTGCCACAAATCAAAACCCCAACATTCATAATCACAGTCATGTCTGAACCAGTGTCAAGAACAGAAGCAATCCATTGACAAGATAAGGTACTCAGGCGATAGGAAAGATGATAGATGATATGCAAAGGAGAGATCAGGAACCCATCTATCTATCCACTAAATACCTTATACCTTAATCCAAACTAGATGACTGCAGACTTCCATGTGCGCTCATCACAAGCATTACAAAAGATCCAAATCACACATAAGCATAATAACAATTCATTCAAGCATTCGAAGACAAGGTTCACACAAGACTCGGCACTATTAGACTAGTTTTGACTCAAAAACGTTCTATTTGATCTCTACTAGCATTTAGGGTCGATAGTGGTGCGGTGAGCTAGGGTGCTGTATCTAGTCCTTCTGCGTGGTGGCGACTGTGCACCTAACTCTGGACTACATGGCACAGGTCCTTCCGTTTGGTGCTGCAGCTCCTCGGGGTTCCCTTCTTCGGCCTCCTGCCTAAGAAGCTCCTCGTAGACATCTGGGTTGCGTGCCTCCAACGGGTACTCATTGATGCGGGGTGGAAGGTCGCCATCAGTGCTCTTATGGACTGTCTATCTCTGTCGAGCCATCTATAGAAGTGAAAACTAGAGGAGGGCTAGAAAATTTTCACAAAGGACAGAGGTAGAATAGAACACCATTTTTCAATAGAAACTCAACTCTAGGATGTAAAATAATTTTTAGAGCAAGGATTAAGCAAGTTCTAATCGACCGTTCTATCTAGGCTGTGATCCTACAGTTAGCACGGCTCTGATACCAACTTTGTAACACCCAGATTTCCAAGAAATCCGAATGCTTCCATATGTGTGCCCAGGATGTCCACAGAACACATATAGATTACAAATATTGAATCTCAGAGAACACAATGCTCGAATAAAATAGTTTATACCAGAGTTTAACACAAGACATAGTCTTAAATAGATAACACAGCGGAAGACTTAATATTATTAAACGTCTTAACTAGGTAGAGCCTCAAATCCACAGGGACACCGACTGGTTGAACACAGCTTAGAAGTACGGCAGATCCTCCGGAAACTCAGCAAGCGACTGATCATTCAATGCTCCATCTGTTACCCATCCGGGATTTTGTTGAATAGTTGCAAGTGTAAGTAAACCATCTTACTTAACAAGTATAACACGGGTTATGCAAGGACAAAAGGCTTGACACGGTTATACTGCATTAGCACTTTTAGTTGATTCATTTTATTGTCATCCAACTTACTACAAATGAGTAGAATCCCAAGTATAAACCCATTAATAAGGTATAAGTGATTATAGAACAAACCAACATCAACCACTAATATCATCTTCTAATCAAAAAGGATCCAGGCCGCTCGTGTCCGTGAGCACGGCTATCATGATAGATCAACACTCTGCAGAGGTTTCGCCCTTTACCCGTCGGTCACATAAATCCAAAAGAACTTATGTTACGAGGACTTTCACAAAACACCCTAACAAGCACAGTAGCCGTTTTGGTTCAACATAGGCAGCATAACCCAAGGCATCGAGATTGACGTACGCTCAGGGCGCAACGTGAGGGGGTCAATGGCGTCCAGAGCGAGAGCGCAATCATCGCAACGTGTGAAGCTGCCGTGCATCGGGCGCTTACATCACGGGACTTTGCCTAACGGGGCATAGCCAACGGATAAAACCGTCCTCGATGGATCAAACTATACTCTCACCCATGCACCCCACATACGCCTTTCGGTAACCACTGGCGAGCTAGAGACGTACAAGTTAATTATCCAAGACCAGAGCCATTATAGTTCCAACGGCGGCGAACAGGTTCCTGGGTTGTCGCTTTAAGAACCGGACCTTATGGAGAGACATTAGAACAAAGCACGAAGCACATGCTCTAATTCCCTAGATCAAACCTTATAGAGACACTAGAACAAAGCACACAGCACATGCTCTAGTTCCCCAACCATGTTGCTAAAAAGCATCTTTTAACCATCATTGAAGTGAACCATTAATTCAATATTGACATTAAAAATAAATGTTGGTTGCAGCGCGTAGCATAGTCTAACCATAATGCATAAAACCCTGGGTAAACAAGGAATAGGGTAAAGACTAGGAACATCCTTAATGGTTAACAGTATTAGACACATGCACATGAGTTTGGGTGATTAAATGGTGTATAGGTAACAAGGATGGTCCGTGTTATACTTGCCTTCCTCAGAGAACTGCTGCTGTACTTGATCTTCGAGAACGGGATCGTCGGCGAACTCGAACGGCTCGGCAACTACTCACATTGATCACCACACAAACATCCACACATACATGCAAACAAGATATTTAATTAGAACAGTACACCAAGCATAAACAAAAGATAAAAAGAAGGCTTTAGAATTGATCTACGCTTCACTACGAACACGTGAGCGCGAAAATCACTCAAATCGGAGTTAAAACGGAGAAACTACACTTAAAACGGGCTCTAGGGGCTTGCTGGTAAAGATTTTAGGCTTCCAGGGGTGTTTTTGAAAGAAACCAGGGACCTAAAACGTAATTTTATAAAAAACACAAGGTCTGCGGTGAAAAACTGCCATCTAGGACGGCGGGCATGATTTTTCAAAAGGACAGGGGCTAAACCGAAAGAAAAAGGACTTGGTTGTAAATACTTTTGAATAGAGGTGGACTGCGGGTTGATTTTTTTGAAAAACAGAGGGGTTCTTTTGCAAAAACGCCACGGCAACGGCTGGTTGCTGACGTCGGCTGACGTCATCGTTGACCGAACCGTGGACCGGCCGTAGACCGCGGTCCACGGGTCCACGGTGGACCGGACCGGGTTTAAAACGGGTTTAGATCTGGGCCGTTCAGATCTAATCGAACGGCTACGAGCGCTTGGGAGCTTAGGTCGCCGGAGCGCGGCGGCGCTAGGTCGAGACCTCGCCGGAGTTAGCTCGGCTGGGGGCTAGAACGCTCGGATTCTCGCCGCGCTTGGCCCTAGAGGTAGAGGAGACGCCATAGGTTCGGTTTTGGGGGTTGGAAGCGGGATTTGGCCGGTGGAGGCGGCTTGCGACGCACGGCGGCGGAGGGACTACCACGGCGAGGTCGTACGCGCGGAGGAGAGGGAGAGAAAAGGGGATTTTGGCCTCGGCTTGCTCCTTACCACACGGAGAAGCTTCGGGGCAACCTCTTGGCGACTAGGCGGCGGTGAGACGGCGGATTGATGGCGGCGGCGCGAGCTCGGGGTCGGCGGCTAGGGTTTGCGATGTGGGGGATCCGCGAGGAGGGGCGACGGCTATTTATGGGGGCTTTAGGCTCCTTGGCGTGCGCGCCAAGTCGCGAGGAAGGCGGCGTGTGCGGAGGGGACTCGCGGCGGCGCGGCGCGGTGGAGTCCCGCTTGCCCACGGCGAGAGGAAGGAGGTGAAGATGACAGGTGGGCCCGGGTGTCAGTGGCAGAGGGAAGAGAGGAGGCGCGCGCTGCGGAGAGAAAGGAGAGGCTGACAGGTGGGGCCGGCTGGTCAGCCGCAGTGGGAGGAGACGCGCGCGCTGGGCTGCTAACTGGGCTGGGCTGCGGTGACGCGAGCTGCTCTGCTGGGCTGCGCAGTGGTGGGCTGGCCAAGCTGGGCCGTTGGGCTGCGCAGAGAAGAGAGAAGGGGTGGGCCGGCTGGGCTGAAAAGAGAGAGGGGAAAAGAGAGAGAAAAGAAAAGGTTTTTCTTTTATTCAAACACTCATTTGAATTCAAATTCAAACTCAAATTTGAATTCAACAATCAAAAATAAATGCACCAGCATGAATGCAACAATAATGTTTCTATTTCCTATATTTGCTTTTATTTATTCAAAAATTTTTATTTTCCCTACATTAATTATGAGCTCTTCAATATAAAAAGGCAATTAATTACTAATTTTTAATTAGGGCCATTTTTAGGGTGTTACAAACGGAGACCTAGGCTCTAATACCACTTGTAGGATCGAGGATTACCGACTAGAGGGGGGTTAATAGGTGGCTTTAAACTAAAAGCACAACACTAGAAAATTTAATTAGAAACACAAGATAAATTCTACAACTAGTGAAACTAGCCTATGCCAAAGGTTTGCAACCTAGGATGACAAGATACAATTCAAATTCTAGGTAATTAAATGCTCTAAATAAATTGCTTGTGAATAAATGAGGGAAAGAAATAACCGATGACACAAGCAATTTTTCCCGTGGTGTCGATGACTTGCCGGTCACCCCTAATCCACGTTGAGGTGGATTCAAAGCTTCCAATCGCTCCTTTACCAAGAATCCACTTGGTGTATGAGCCAATCAAGGAATCAATGAACCGCTCTAAACCTCTTTCCACTAGAGATGCTTTTCACCACTCCGATGAGGCAAAGCTCATGAACCTCTTCACAAGAATGAATCAAGGGCTTCTTCACAATATTCTTGAAGAGCTCAATGAAAACCAATCTCCAAGCCGTCTAGGAGGTGGCAACCTCCAAGAGTAACAAATCAACAATCTTGCTTCAAGAACTCCTAGTGCCCCAAAGCTCAAACCTTGAATGCAAGCACTGGATGCCTCTCTATCTCACCAAAAATGCAATCCAAAGCTATGTGAGTGAGAGAGAGGGAGTGAAGAGATCAAAAGTGTGTTTCAAGTGAGTGGAATGGCCAAGAGAGCCTCCCCACGCCGGCCACCCCTCTATTTATAGAGGGGTGCCCCAAATCTAACAGTTATGTTCAAATTCCATGTTTTTCTACGAACTTGCGGACGGTCCGCCGGTAGGCTGGCCAAGCTGGGCCGTTGGGCTGCGCAGAGAAGAGAGAAGGGGTGGGCCGGCTGGGCTGAAAAGAGAGAGGGGAAAAGAGAGAGAAAAGAAAAGGTTTTTCTTTTATTCAAACACTCATTTGAATTCAAATTCAAACTCAAATTTGAATTCAACAATCAAAAATAAATGCACCAGCATGAATGCAACAATAATGTTTCTATTTCCTATATTTGCTTTTATTTATTCAAAAATTTTTATTTTCCCTACATTAATTATGAGCTCTTCAATATAAAAAGGCAATTAATTACTAATTTTTAATTAGGGCCATTTTTAGGGTGTTACAAATCTACCCCCCTTAAAATGAATCTCGTCCCCGAGATTCGGATCTAGATTGGAAGAGATATGGATATTCCGCCTTGAGATCCATCCTTTCTTTCACAAGTTGCTTCACCTTCTGAGTGACGTTTCCTTGCACACACGGATGTCTTTGTTCCCGGTGACCCTCTCTAATTCCTCCAAAACCTTGACCAATCTCTGAGGACTTAATTGCCTGATACTCAATCTTCTCTCCTGTTGGAGCCACTAACTGAACTGCACGCTTAGAACACTGTATGACTGCTTCGTATTTTGCTAGCCAGCTCATTCCCAAAATCAGATCCATCCCGATAGAGTTTAGGACTATAGGGTGTGCTAAGAAGTCTACCCCCCTTATGTTAACCACTACGTTAGGACAACGTAATGTGGCCCGAAGTTCTCCTCCCGGTGAGTTAACTAACATGGTATTTCCCATAGGTTGCATAAGCATCAAGTTCTTTTTCACGAAATCAGCAGATATGAAAGCATGCGAAGCTCCAGAATCGAACAAAACTGTAGCAGGTTGTGAGTTGACCGGAAACGTACCGACTACCACGTCTGTGGCTCTTTCTGCAGTCTCCGCTCCCACATGGTTGAGCTTGCCCCTGGCGTAGTTCTGCTGGCCACGGTTTCCCTGCGCCTGCTGCTGATTCCCATTCTGAACTAGTTGTGGCCCTGTCTTCTGGTTGTTGTTCTGACCGGTGGAGTTCTGGGTCCTCCGGGGACAAAAGTTAGCGTAGTGTCCCTGTTCACCACAGTGGTAGCATGCCCTTGGGTTAACAGGAGTGGTGTTAGCCGGGGTAGTGCGTGAAGCCTGAGTGTTATGCTGCTCGTTCTGGTAGTGCTGCTGCTGCTGTGGTGGAGGATTCTGGGTATGCTGATGGTCCTGATGACCTGACTGTTCCTGAGTGCGCTGCTGATTCACCTGCTGGGGGTTGTAGCGGGGGCGGACGTTGCTGCCAGATTGCTGGTTCATGAACTTTCTCTTCTTGTCCTCAATCTCACGGCGCTTGTGCTCCACCATCAGGGCACCATCAACCAATGCACCGAAGGTTGGGAAGGTGATGCACATCAACTGTAGCTGCAAAACATCCTGGAGTCCATTCCGGAAGCGAGTTTGCCTCTTTTCGTCCGTCGACACCTCATCCGGTGCGTAGCGCGCTAGCTCGAGGAACTTGTCACGGTAGGCAGTGACACTCATTCCTTCCTGCGTCAGGGCTAGGAATTCCCTCTTCTTCAGGACCGTCAGTCCCTCAGGCACATGGTGAGCACAGAAGGCATCACTGAACTGCTGCCAGGTGATCTGGTTGCGATCGGGTTGCGCATATTGGTATGCTACCCACCAGTCGAGAGCGGCTCCTTCAAATTGTCCAGAGGCGTAGAGCACCTTCTCCCTGTCATCACACTGAGCAATGTCGAGCTGTCTCTCCACTGCCTTGATCCAGTCTTCTGCTTCCATCGGGTCCTTGGCGCGGGAGAACTTTGGCGGGCGCCCCTTCAAGAACTCTCCCCTCTTGTCCCGGATGGGCTGGGGAGGTGGCTGAACAGGTGGATTCTGCAGGTTCTGCTGCATCAAAGCTATGGCCTGGGTCAACTGTTGCATCGTCTGTGTCTGCAAGCGGACTAGATCCTCCATGGTGGGCGGCTGGTTCTGGTTCTGATTCTGATTCTGATTCTGGTTCTGGTTCTGATTGCCACCACCCGTTGATCCTCTTGTCCCAACCATCTGCCACAAATCAAAACCCCAACATTCATAATCACAGTCATGTCTGAACCAGTGTCAAGAACAGAAGCAATCCATTGACAAGATAAGGTACTCAGGCGATAGGAAAGATGATAGATGATATGCAAAGGAGAGATCAGGAACCCATCTATCTATCCACTAAATACCTTATACCTTAATCCAAACTAGATGACTGCAGACTTCCATCTGCGCTCATCACAAGCATTACAAAAGATCCAAATCACACATAAGCATAATAACAATTCATTCAAGCATTCGAAGACAAGGTTCACACAAGACTCGGCACTATTAGACTAGTTTTGACTCAAAAACGTTCTATTTGATCTCTACTAGCATTTAGGGTCGATAGTGGTGCGGTGAGCTAGGGTGCTGTATCTAGTCCTTCTGCGTGGTGGCGACTGTGCACCTAACTCTGGACTACATGGCACAGGTCCTTCCGATTGGTGCTGCAGCTCCTCGGGGTTCCCTTCTTCGGCCTCCTGCCTAAGAAGCTCCTCGTAGACATCTGGGTTGCGTGCCTCCAACGGGTACTCATTGATGCGGGGTGGAAGGTCGCCATCAGTGCTCTTATGGACTGTCTATCTCTGTCGAGCCATCTATAGAAGTGAAAACTAGAGGAGGGCTAGAAAATTTTCACAAAGGACAGAGGTAGAATAGAACACCATTTTTCAATAGAAACTCAACTCTAGGATGTAAAATAATTTTTAGAGCAAGGATTAAGCAAGTTCTAATCGACCGTTCTATCTAGGCTGTGATCCTACAGTTAGCACGGCTCTGATACCAACTTTGTAACACCCAGATTTCCAAGAAATCCGAATGCTTCCATATGTGTGCCCAGGATGTCCACAGAACACATATAGATTACAAATATT
The DNA here is from genome assembly GCA_015342445.1 of Digitaria exilis. NCBI lineage: Eukaryota > Viridiplantae > Streptophyta > Magnoliopsida > Poales > Poaceae > Digitaria > Digitaria exilis. The sequence goes on from JACEFO010002977.1 coordinate 127,524, forward strand.
GAATCTCAGAGAACACAATGCTCGAATAAAATAGTTTATACCAGAGTTTAACACAAGACATAGTCTTAAATAGATAACACAGCGGAAGACTTAATATTATTAAACGTCTTAACTAGGTAGAGCCTCAAATCCACAAGGACACCGACTGGTTGAACACAGCTTAGAAGTACGGCAGATCCTCCGGAAACTCAGCAAGCGACTGATCATTCAATGCTCCATCTGTTACCCATCCGGGATTTTGTTGAATAGTTGCAAGTGTAAGTAAACCATCTTACTTAACAAGTATAACACGGGTTATGCAAGGACAAAAGGCTTGACACGGTTATACTGCATTAGCACTTTTAGTTGATTCATTTTATTGTCATCCAACTTACTACAAATGAGTAGAATCCCAAGTATAAACCCATTAATAAGGTATAAGTGATTATAGAACAAACCAACATCAACCACTAATATCATCTTCTAATCAAAAAGGATCCAGGCCGCTCGTGTCCGTGAGCACGGCTATCATGATAGATCAACACTCTGCAGAGGTTTCGCCCTTTACCCGCCGGTCACATAAATCCAAAAGAACTTATGTTACGAGGACTTTCACAAAACACCCTAACAAGCACAGTAGCCGTTTTGGTTCAACATAGGCAGCATAACCCAAGGCATCGAGATTGACGTACGCTCAGGGCGCAACGTGAGGGGGTCAATGGCGTCCAGAGCGAGAGCGCAATCATCGCAACGTGTGAAGCTGCCGTGCATCGGGCGCTTACATCACGGGACTTTGCCTAACGGGGCATAGCCAACGGATAAAACCGTCCTCGATGGATCAAACTATACTCTCACCCATGCACCCCACATACGCCTTTCGGTAACCACTGGCGAGCTAGAGACGTACAAGTTAATTATCCAAGACCAGAGCCATTATAGTTCCAACGGCGGCGAACAGGTTCCTGGGTTGTCGCTTTAAGAACCGGACCTTATGGAGAGACATTAGAACAAAGCACGAAGCACATGCTCTAATTCCCTAGATCAAACCTTATAGAGACACTAGAACAAAGCACACAGCACATGCTCTAGTTCCCCAACCATGTTGCTAAAAAGCATCTTTTAACCATCATTGAAGTGAACCATTAATTCAATATTGACATTAAAAATAAATGTTGGTTGCAGCGCGTAGCATAGTCTAACCATAATGCATAAAACCCTGGGTAAACAAGGAATAGGGTAAAGACTAGGAACATCCTTAATGGTTAACAGTATTAGACACATGCACATGAGTTTGGGTGATTAAATGGTGTATAGGTAACAAGGATGGTCCGTGTTATACTTGCCTTCCTCAGAGAACTGCTGCTGTACTTGATCTTCGAGAACGGGATCGTCGGCGAACTCGAACGGCTCGGCAACTACTCACATTGATCACCACACAAACATCCACACATACATGCAAACAAGATATTTAATTAGAACAGTACACCAAGCATAAACAAAAGATAAAAAGAAGGCTTTAGAATTGATCTACGCTTCACTACGAACACGTGAGCGCGAAAATCACTCAAATCGGAGTTAAAACGGAGAAACTACACTTAAAACGGGCTCTAGGGGCTTGCTGGTAAAGATTTTAGGCTTCCAGGGGTGTTTTTGAAAGAAACCAGGGACCTAAAACGTAATTTTATATAAAAACACAAGGTCTGCGGTGAAAAACTGCCATCTAGGACGGCGGGCATGATTTTTCAAAAGGACAGGGGCTAAACCGAAAGAAAAAGGACTTGGTTGTAAATACTTTTGAATAGAGGTGGACTGCGGGTTGATTTTTTTGAAAAACAGAGGGGCTCTTTTGCAAAAACGCCACGGCAACGGCTGGTTGCTGACGTCGGCTGACGTCATCGTTGACCGAACCGTGGACCGGCCGTAGACCGCGGTCCACGGGTCCACGGTGGACCGGACCGGGTTTAAAACGGGTTTAGATCTGGGCCGTTCAGATCTAATCGAACGGCTACGAGCGCTTGGGAGCTTAGGTCGCCGGAGCGCGGCGGCGCTAGGTCGAGACCTCGCTGGAGTTAGCTCGGCTGGGGGCTAGAACGCTCGGATTCTCGCCGCGCTTGGCCCTAGAGGTAGAGGAGACGCCATAGGTTCGGTTTTGGGGGTTGGAAGCGGGATTTGGCCGGTGGAGGCGGCTTGCGACGCACGGCGGCGGAGGGACTACCACGGCGAGGTCGTACGCGCGGAGGAGAGGGAGAGAAAAGGGGATTTTGGCCTCGGCTTGCTCCTTACCACACGGAGAAGCTTCGGGGCAACCTCTTGGCGACTAGGCGGCGGTGAGAAGGCGGATTGATGGCGGCGGCGCGAGCTCGGGGTCGGCGGCTAGGGTTTGCGATGTGGGGGATCCGCGAGGAGGGGCGACGGCTATTTATGGGGGCTTTAGGCTCCTTGGCGTGCGCGCCAAGTCGCGAGGAAGGCGGCGTGTGCGGAGGGGACTCGCGGCGGCGCGGCGCGGTGGAGTCCCGCTTGCCCACGGCGAGAGGAAGGAGGTGAAGATGACAGGTGGGCCCGGGTGTCAGTGGCAGAGGGAAGAGAGGAGGCGCGCGCTGCGGAGAGAAAGGAGAGGCTGACAGGTGGGGCCGGCTGGTCAGCCGCAGTGGGAGGAGACGCGCGCGCTGGGCTGCTAACTGGGCTGGGCTGCGGTGACGCGAGCTGCTCTGCTGGGCTGCGCAGTGGTGGGCTGGCCAAGCTGGGCCGTTGGGCTGCGCAGAGAAGAGAGAAGGGGTGGGCCGGCTGGGCTGAAAAGAGAGAGGGGAAAAGAGAGAGAAAAGAAAAGGTTTTTCTTTTATTCAAACACTCATTTGAATTCAAATTCAAACTCAAATTTGAATTCAACAATAAAAAATAAATGCACCAGCATGAATGCAACAATAATGTTTCTATTTCCTATATTTGCTTTTATTTATTCAAAAATTTTTATTTTCCCTACATTAATTATGAGCTCTTCAATATAAAAAGGCAATTAATTACTAATTTTTAATTAGGGCCATTTTTAGGGTGTTACAAACGGAGACCTAGGCTCTAATACCACTTGTAGGATCAAGGATTACCGACTAGAGGGGGGTTAATAGGTGGCTTTAAACTAAAAGCACAACACTAGAAAATTTAATTAGAAACACAAGATAAATTCTACAACTAGTGAAACTAGCCTATGCCAAAGGTTTGCAACCTAGGATGACAAGATACAATTCAAATTCTAGGTAATTAAATGCTCTAAATAAATTGCTTGTGAATAAATGAGGGAAAGAAATAACCGATGACACAAGCAATTTTTCCCGTGGTGTCGATGACTTGCCGGTCACCCCTAATCCACGTTGAGGTGGATTCAAAGCTTCCAATCGCTCCTTTACCAAGAATCCACTTGGTGTATGAGCCAATCAAGGAATCAATGAACCGCTCTAAACCTCTTTCCACTAGAGATGCTTTTCACCACTCCGATGAGGCAAAGCTCATGAACCTCTTCACAAGAATGAATCAAGGGCTTCTTCACAATATTCTTGAAGAGCTCAATGAAAACCAATCTCCAAGCCGTCTAGGAGGTGGCAACCTCCAAGAGTAACAAATCAACAATCTTGCTTCAAGAACTCCTAGTGCCCCAAAGCTCAAACCTTGAATGCAAGCACTGGATGCCTCTCTATCTCACCAAAAATGCAATCCAAAGCTATGTGAGTGAGAGAGAGGGAGTGAAGAGATCAAAAGTGTGTTTCAAGTGAGTGGAATGGCCAAGAGAGCCTCCCCACGCCGGCCACCCCTCTATTTATAGAGGGGTGCCCCAAATCTAACAGTTATGTTCAAATTCCATGTTTTTCTACGAACTTGCGGACGGTCCGCCGTTGTAAACCAACGGCTACGTGTCATATCACAACTTGTCAGAACCAACCGTTGTTCAAAGTTCATTCCACATTTACACAGAACGGTCGATGTTCGGACATGTCCGAACATTTGCCTGTGGACAGTCCGCCACACTGGGCCGGACCGTCCGCTGTGGAGTTTGAAATCCACCAGAGAGCAATGAGCCTCTGTCCAAAAAATTATTCAACACCGGACCGTCCGGTCCCCAGAGTCGGACCGTCCATCGTTGACATTTAAATCTACCAGAGAGCACACCGGCTCTGTGCAACTTTTCGTATAGAGGCGGACTGTCCGCCATGCCTGGCCGGACCATCCGCCGTGCGCATTTTCAACATATTTTCAGTTAGTAAATAACTCTCATCTATATGCATGCAAATCCAAGACTTTGAGCAATGTGGCACTATTAACTCGTCAAGCAACTGTAAATTGATCCCTCTTGATAGTACGGCTATCTAGCCTACAAATCCTGTCAATTTACTTCTCTAATCACCTCTTGACCGGCGAAAATGAAAATCCTATCTTTATACCTTTGCCTTGAGTCTTTCGCCACTTCATATCAACTTTTCTTTGCGGAAGCATTCTCGCTTTATACACTACCATCTCCATGGCATCTCATAGCGAATACGTGTGACTAACCTTAATTCATAAGCTCAATGAAATTGTTAGTCCACAAGGTGTTGTCATTAATTACCAAAACTCTCAACTAGGGGCCTAGATGCTTTCAATCATCACGGATCCTGTTGATGTGGCCGATACCCTGGCTTAATAGGCAACCGATGTTCAACAATAGATCGGTCTAGACTAGGCATTTCATAATTTTCCCAAGCAAAGCAATCTTTAAACTCTCCTAATAAAGAAGTCAATTCTTTTTTGTACTTAGGATCTAATTTTGCACTAATAAACGTAGGCCTTGGTTTAACACCATTTCCTAAATCTATTTTTTCTAATACATCGGCCGACATAAATCCATACCCTGAGGATATGTAGGCCTTGGATATGTTGTTTGCTGTCATCTTCTTCAAGAATTCATCCATCAGGACGATTCTTCCGAGCCGACTGCTTAGATCGGCTGTAAACCGAAATCAGCCACTCTGAGGAAATCGGAGTCCAAATTTTTGCCTGATATGCACATTACTTGCTCGTAGCTCCATGACTACACCTCTGCAATGGCGATACTGAATGATGCATCCGCTTTGACAACTTCTACCGTATCCTCAATCCATTGGACCAAACACTGATGCATAGTCGATGGAATACAACAATTGGCGTGTATCCAATCCCACTAATAGATTATATGATCCTTTGCCATTAACAATGATGAAGATGGTGGGCAAAGTCTTACTTTCGATTGTAAGATCGACACATAATACCCCCCCGTGCTGGAGAAATCTTTCCTTCATAGTCTTTGAGCATCATGTCAATCTTAATCAAATCATCCTCACTTTTGCCGATTTTACGAAAAACAGCATAAGGCATAAGATTAACAGCAGCTCCTCCATCAACAATCATATTGGTCATCGGCCTACCATCAACATGACATTTTAGAAACAAAGGCTTCAAATGTATGTGTTCTTTCTCTTCTGGCTTCTCAAAGGTTGCTTGCATAGGTTCCAGATTTAGTATAGCCATTTCCTCTTCAACCTCAGTGTGACATCCCTGATGTAAAAATATTGAAAGTACCTATAAAACAGGTTAAAAAGGGGGGAAAATGGTGTTAGAATTCAAAAATTCATCAAAAATTCAAATTGAAATTCAAAAACAAAGGTCTTTTGATACCCAACTGAAATCTTAAGAATTTTGTACTAAACATGAAAATCTACAAAAATAAAAGTTGTTTTTCATCACAAATAAGGCCTAGTCACTGTTTGGAACTTTTGAAAATTATGCAGTTTAGCCCCTCAAAAACTCGAAAAACAGTTCTGAACACCTTTTTGAAATTGGGTTGTTTGAGCTTGAAAAATTTGAAATTTCAGGTTCACACCAAAAGGAAAGTTGTGCCCACATCTCAAGCTCCAAATTTCCGGCCGCCGGAGCACGCGCACGTCGAGCACCTACTTCGAGCCCTCCCCGAGGTCAACCAAGCATTCCAATAGCTTCACCGAGTCCCACTGGTGCTCACGGACCCCTCCATTCCCGGTGATAGCCCCCAACCTCGCCGCAATCGAGCCCGCGGCGGCCGCACTGCCACCGCACGTCGCCGGCGAGCTCCGATCCTCCTCCGGCCTCCCAACCACCACCATTCGACTCGTGGTGAGCCACTGGTGCTTTTCCCCCACTTCCCCGACCCTCTCCCGCCGTCGTTTGGCCGGCGCAACGCCGTCGACGAGCGAGGACCTAAGTTCATCTTCTTCCTTTTTCCAGGGTTCCCAGTGAAAAAGGCAGGGACCTGTTCGCGAAGTTTCAAAAGGTTCAGGGGTCGGCGCGTAAAAAGATTCTTAAGGTTTAAACCTTTTTCCCGAAATCTTGTAAAATCCACCAAACATCATACAAAAATCAGAAAAATGCACAAAAATACTCCCTGGACTCGTGAGATTGGAAACTCCAATCTCATGTTAGCATGTGTATACTTTTGGTGAACCATTTGTGAATTAAAATTCAAACTGTGAATTTAGAAACTTGTGCACCATTTCAAATCCTGAGCTCCACTAGGGCTGAGCTTTGGATATGTTGTTTGCAGTGACATTAGACACCTTGTGTCCAAAGGGGACCTAAAAATATAGACTGTAGCTTCAGTTATGAATTAATTTGTGATTCCTGTCTTATTGCAGTCCTGAAATTATTAAAAATAATGCATGCAGCTAAAAATCACCATTTTTCTCCAGAGGCCTAAGAACTTGTTAGCACATCTGTTAAAAATGCTAAACTTAATTTTTGACCCTGTTTAGACTAGCAAATAAATGGATGTGTGTTTTCGGATAGAAAATTCTTACGGACTGTCCAAGGGTTATTTTGAGCCACCACTTGGCCAGAGCCCTCCTTACACTCATGACTAGCTTTGGTAGAAAAATTATTTGATTGGGAAGTAATTTCAATTTTATATGAATTTATCTTGTTTCTTTAAGCAGCAGTTTATACTATTTTTTAATAAATTCTGTGTAGCTCAGTTTTAACTAAATTTTGGAGTGAGCCTAACTCTTATACTCCAGTAACAGAGAAACAAAAATGAGAAGGAATTAGGGTACAATTGAGTTATAAAAAGGAAATAGACCATTTTGATAATTAATTAAAATGAAACATGGGAAGTCTAAAATTCCAGAACAGCACCCTAACTTCAAAATAATAAATGGGATTATTTTTATATGTGTACAAAATCAAATTTATAGATGCGTATAATTTTCTACACCCCTCCTTTAATTTTGTGAAGGAGAAAGTAGTACACTAGCGTGTCTAGGTGAATATGGCCTACAAGGACTTGGTTTTAGACCACTTAAGCAGCCACTATAAAGTTATGCATCTCATGTAGAAGGCGCTCTTGCGGACGACATCTATCACCTCATCCCCGCCGACGAAGAAGGAATCCCGGAGAGCAGTGCCAACGAGGTAGCAGTTGACCCGGAGCCTAACAATCAGCTAGCGCAAGAAGGCAAGCCCCGGAGCATAACCTAACTCTTAGAGTTCATGCAGCTATGAATTATCTATGCTTGTGCATTTACGTTTCAAGGAGTTGATTGAATACCCTAGTTGCATAATTATAGTACCTATGTCTTGCAACATTAGTATGATAAGGTCGTTAGAGCAATGCCTTTAGGTCCGTTACAAGTCGAGTGATTTCCTGTCACTCGCGAGACATAGGAGTTGCTTGTCTTTACTTATGTTGGAATCATAAGGATGGACGGGCGGGATGGTATGTGTAGATCTCCCGTCCGTGTATGATAATTGATTTAAGGTCAAAACGTGTGGTTCTGTGTGTCAAGTTTTTGAACGTACCACATGCATGCCGACATATGGGAATCGGTAAGCCCGGTACCAGATTGAAGCAGCTAGGGCCGATAGCCATCTCTCCTTGGAAACTTTTGTTTCCCTTGCCGTACACATGTGGATATATGCGTGATGCTTTGAGTGAAGCAATAAACCTCTATCCTAAGGAAGTGGACCCGGTTCCAAATTGTGGATCGATGGGAAAGGTTGGGAAGTGGTTGTGCGTTTTATCGCAAGCATTGTCCGTGTGTGTTGGGTTCCCCCTAGCCAGGCAGCAAAATTCGGTTCGAACTGTCCGCTTCTCGCGGTTAATGAGACTGCTTGACCGTTGTGCTGCATTGAGTAACAAGTGGAACTATGAGGATGATGAACTTGTTGTATGAATTAAATTGTATTGCACCACTTGTATGCTTAGAGAGGATGCTAATCTAGAATGGTTAATTCTATTAGAATATGATGATAAAATCATGAAAGTAAGGATCCACTCTTAGATGCTTTTTGGCAAACAAACCCACTAGCCAAAAGCCTCTCATGTATAGAAGTCGGTGATGTAGTTTTCACCCGACGGGTAAGCCTTGCTGAGTATTAGTATACTCAGCCTTGCTTGTGGCTATTATTTCAGGTACTATGATGGATGTGGCAGTTGATGCCATCACTTGGCCTACCCAGGTTCCCCCTGGATGGCACGTCGAGTGGGTTCCGTCCTCTGCCGAGGATCGGGAGGAGTAGCACCATGGCAGGCTTCATCATGGTGTTACTAAGCATCGTCGCTAGTTTATCTTTCCGCTGCAATGAACTTATTATTCCGCTGCAATGAACTTTGATACTCTGATTTAAATTTAAAACTTGGTTTGTAATAACTTTATGATATTATTATGTTTGATGAATTTGTGGAATGTTGTAATCTCTGGAACTCACCTTCGTGTGGGCGCGCGTGTTGTTTCGATCGAGAAAGTACGTGGTTAATCGGGTTTAATCTGACGGCGCTCCAACTTATTCAGCATCTTCTTCATCCCTGGCCGATGCCATGAATTCTCTTGGCAGTATGAACATATTGACAGCTGCTGCAGAATCGCCTTGATCATGTTGCTTAGGACGCCATATCTTGCACAATACCTTTTTGCTCTTCAACAGCTGAAGGGATTTTTCTTCTTGAATCTCATCATACCGTAGTCTCTGTAACCTCCTCTTTTGGCATTTGGTGACCCCATCTGGACACCATCTTGGCTGAGGCATTTTAACCTCACGGTGCATGCTCCGATCCCGATTTGGCAAAGGCTCTTCATTAGAAACCAAATTATTGGCCTGTTCTTCTAGCTCTCTGCTCATAATCGGTTTGCCCCCCAGCCGATCATGTACGCTTTGTCTGCCTCCGATTCTTTCATGAACTAGAGTACGCCGATATTCTTCATCTCTGTTTCGAATAATCGACCGACGTTCTCTACTATCAAATCAGGGCCTTTTGTATGACCTATCTTCTCGATAGCATCCATTGTATTCTGGGCGATTATCTGGAGATGGTAACTTGATCCCTTCTTCCCAGCAATATATGAAAAAGGTACATCTCCAATGATCTTCCTGACGATGTATCCTTTCTTCTTGCTGCCTTGATATTTCTTGGTGACATTGATATTTCTTGATCAACCCCTGAGAAGTCACACATCTTTGAAAGCCTCTAGGATATTCATCCTTTTCCCATTGCTTCTTACCCTTCAAATCGGCAGTAGAAACATGTACTCTAGGATCAATTGTTCCCTTTTTTTCTGATTCCGATGTTAGGACCTTAGTCTGCAGAGCGTTTCCTTTAGCTGGCTCCACCATATTCACTGGGAAAGGATGTCCATCAATCTTCATTGGTTTGACGGGTTTAGAAGGAATCTCGAATTGCAATCTTCCTTGTTCAATTGCTGATTCAATCTGGCTTTTGAACACCTTACAATCATTGGTGTTATGAGACGTAGCATTGTGCCACTTGCAATATACCATCCTTTTAAGCTCATCTGTAGATGGAAGACTATGATTAGCCAACAGTTTGATCATCCCTTCCTTAAGTAATAGATCAAAAATCTTATCGGCTTTAGTAATGTCAAACCCAAATCTCTCTGGCTCCTTTTTACCAAACGGACAAGAAATTAGCTTCTTGTTCTTAACCCATTCTGCCAAGCCGATTTCTTTATCGCAATTGGAATCGGAATCGGAGCAATAGTTAACGTAGTTCACTTTCTTATGATAGGGTCACTTTTGTTCATGTGATCGATTCTCATGCCTGGACACCCTTTTAATATATGACTTAAGCTCTCGAATTCTTAGGAGTCATATTTTTCTTTCAAATATGGGAGTGACCCATCAAATGCCAATTGTACCAGTTGGACATCGGTCATATTCAACCCAAAGCACCTATTCCTTGTCTCCCTGACTCTCTGAATGAAGTTTGCTACCGATTCATCATTCCTCTATTTCATATTTGTCAAATCAGTAATTTTCTTCTCATGAATACCAGAAAAGAAATATTGATGAAATTGTTTCTCCAGATCCAACCAATAGATAATGGAGTTCGCTGGTAATTTCATAAACCACGAGAAAGCTGGTCGAGATAGTGAAATTGAGAACAATCGGACCCTCAATTCATCAGTTGCTGCATCCTCTCCACATTGCACCAAGAACCGATTGACATGTTCTATTGTTGAAGTATCATCGTTTCTAGAGAACTTGGTGAAGTCAGGGATCTTGTATCGATGAGGATATGATAGTGAATCATAAGCTGGTGGATACGGGGTTCTGTACATCACATGCTGAGTTTTAGGCTTCAAACCGAATTGATTCTTAATCACATCAGCTATTTGAGATGCCCAATATGTTTGAACAGACCCTTGAACCATCCTTTGTGCTGACTGAGATATATTCTCAGTTTCCTTATTTGGTTGAATCGACTGTTCAATTCCTTGTGATGCCGATTCTGCTCCTGGCTTAATCGGACCTGGCTGTTCAACTTCATGAATGTATACTGCTCCATGACCTGAACATGAATTTTGATTAACCACCTGCCCTTGATTCATTATAAATCTTTCTTGATGAACTTGTGATTGGGGATTCTGATATATTTCCATTGCAGAAGTAGTACCTATGGATGCATTTACTCCTTGACCTTCTGGTTGAATTGGCATAGGCTTATTGGGACTATTCACCGATTCTTGCCTGAAAGACCACATTCTTTGCACTACTCTTTTTTCATCCACCAATGACCAAGTAAATCCATCAGCATGAGGCATCCAAACCATCTTAGAAGGATCAACTTGAATTTGATGAGCATTCTTTGGAGAAGAAACGAAATATTCAGGAGGCATGCCCAAACCAGTTTTAGGATCATATCCTTTGAAAAAGTTTGCTCCTTTTTGCGCCGATATTGTCAGTGATACTGGTGTAACTACCACAGAACTTGACATTGGAACTTGGACTGGAGGTATTCTAAATGGAGATGGTGTAGTAAACCCTCTTGGCACAATCGGAACTGATGCTGACTGATGTTGTCCAATCGGCTAGGATGCCGATGGATTAGTGAAGACCTGGGAATAGACAGCCTTTGCAATAGCCGCGACATTAGCTCCTGATGAAGCAGCAACATCTATTGGAGGAATTTGCTGATATGTTGGGCCTCTGTATTGGAAATTACCTTCACGTAATGTGTGAACCACTTGATTATGGAATACATTACTCATCACTTTAGCATGGTTTGAAAAGGCTTGATGAACCGCTTCATTGACCATCTCTTGCATCTTTCGAGGTGCTTCAGCTATTGTAATTTGATGAGGTGCAGGAAATTCAGCTTTCTTTACAGCATGACCTCTTTTGGTGTTAGTGAACGACTTGAGACATAGGAGTTCATATTGTTCCAACGCTCTTGCCAACTCACCCTTCTGTTCATCATTCAGATCATCTTTAGTGGTTTCAATAATGTTATGTCCTCCAATCTCAGAACAATCATCTTTCTTTGTCATGGTTGAAACTATCGGATCCCATCGGGCGTGCCAAAAGTGTGTTTACGCAAAAATCGGGAAAGATCTTCACGTGCTAGCACATGAAATCGGTTGTGACCGTGGATGCAGGGCCTGCCAGTCAATCTGACCTATTGATTAACAAGGAAGATCGAACGTTAGTAAACACGGTGAAATCGGCTGGATTTCTGATTTAGCGATGAAGACAAGATCGGTAGTGGATTTCGATCTACAATAACGAACCGGCTAGATCAGCCGATTCCGATGCGAAGCAGAATAAGATTACTAAAACGTAACCTACCAAGCTAAGCAAGGCAACACTTAGAATAGATCTAAATGGCTATAAAAGATCTGATAATGAATAGCAAATAAAAGCCGAATTAAGCTGATTCTAAGTTGGATACAGGTTGAATAAAACCTAAACGAAGTAATAGCGATGCACCGGTTACTGAAGCCTAGATATTTATTCGATAACTGTCGAATAACTCCAAACGAAGCAACAACGATGCGCCAGTTGCTAAAGCCTGGATCTTAATCAGTAATATGGGACTTACAGGCAAGCCTTGAGATCTGATCACCCTCGACGTGCCCAAAAGAATTCGCGAAAAAGAAGAAGATGAAGTCGTCGACAATGTATGAAAATAGATGCAAAAAAGTGTAAAGGTTTTGTTGTTGGTGGTGTGTACAGACCCTCATGACCATGTAAGGCCGCTATTTAGATCCTAAGAATTACAACTCCTAACTCTTTACGACAAACTTACTTGATGCAAAATAAAAGACTCTTTTACAACTGTCTACAACTGGAACTGTAAAGATAACCGACTCTTTATCTCAGCCCTTCTATAAGCTTGACTGGTGGGTTTTTCACCCAGGATCTCCCACGTCATTCGCCTTTTCCGATTCTGACATGAACCGACCTCTTCCATTGGATTCCGATTCCGATTTTGAACGAGTCTGCTCTCTTCCTCTTCTTGGATTCCAATTCCGACTCTGCTTCATTTGACACCAAGGCGACCTGTCAAAATCCGGTGTCCACGACTTTCAACTGGATTGAGCGATCAGCAACACAGTTGGTGGCGCCTATTTTGGAAGAAGCAAAGATGTGGATCAATGCGTGTTTCACAACTCTCTTGCCTCTTACCAGTACTACAGAATTCATTTTCGGAGGCGCGCAAATAGCCTTTTCAGAGGTGGGCAAGCCGGCCACCTCTGACCCTGCTGTCGGCGGGTTGCACACGGGGTACCTCATGCCGGCTAGTGTCGATCACAGAACACGCACGTCTCGGTGGAGAATGGTTCAGGAGACGCAAGACAAAGGGTTTATACTGGTTCGAGAGTGATCCCTACGTCCAGTGCAACGGGCTCCTGATTGTATTGCTCTCTTGGCGGCGGATTACAACGAAGGCCGGTTCAAGCCTTGTGTGTGGAATTTGCGTGTAGAGGACTAAGTGCTCTAGAGATCGAGAATCCAGAAATCGGAATTGGAATCCCCACGCAGGGGGACGCCCTCCTCTTTATAGCTTGTTGGCACTCCTTAGCATATATGAGAATAACTCCGCAAGCGCACAGAGACCGATGTAGCCTTTCACCAGGGGAGTGATACCTGGGATATCGAATCCAAGGAACGGCAGACGCGACTAGCCTAAATATAGTTAACCGGACCCCACCAAGGAAAAGAATGACGAGGGTAGAGGGCCTAACTTTCAGATAGCCTACAATTACTCTAGTAAAAATTTATCTACTAACCTGATCTGCTTCGGCAGCTGGAAGAGGAAGGGTCCAGACGGGGTAGAAGGGGGACCCAACGACACCTGCTACTACTGCTATGAAAACACCCGAACATTGTGGTCGCACAAAGGACGGACAAGGCTGTCACCATTTGCCGCCTACCACTCTCTTTCTGTGGGGTGGAACACAACCCAAGGTAACTATCAAGTCTAGGTACCGCACCTACACTATCAAGATACTAACTACTGCCTAGCGATAAGGCAGAGAAAACCCAAATGGACAGGCTAATGTCCACGCAGACAAGGGATCCCGCAGAACAAATGCTAGTGGATAAAGTAAGTACTAAAAGTAAAGTATGAACTAGCGAGAAACTGAAAGTAGACGAAGAACTTAACTTACTCAAAAGCTTGTTGCCCAGGGGTGGCTACAGAAGTAGAGAAAGATCGAAACACTCCTCGACTCCTCTCCTTAGCTCTGCTTTCGCCAGAGACCTCACCCCTCATTCTCCCTATTCTACAAATATGTAGACAGCATCTTCAAGAATCTATTCTTGTCCTATGGAATGGTGTGTTGAGAAGTGAAGTGGAGGCCTCCTTTTATAGCTTGAGCAGGTCGGTTGATCATCTTGGCGGTTAAGTTAGCTCCGCATGCAACCGTCCTCAGAAGAGCGCCTTGAACGGAGTCGGTGGCCGGCCGTTCGGCCAGATCCTAGCCGATCAGCCAGGGTTGGTTGCCACCTGGCACCACCTTTCGCAGCAACGCTCTGGATCGCCTCCTGGTGTCGGTAGTTATGACGGTTATTAACTGTCTGGCAGTTAATGCATGCAGGTGGGCCCTCTAATCCATGTGATGTGCCTTTCGGGCCCTTTGATCAAACCGTCATTGGATGAATGGCTTGGATGCTTTGCATGTGTGCTAGTTTGCTCCTGGATCAGTGACATGGCATTTGGCCAAAGATCCTGGCCGGCCGGCCAAGGATTGGCCGTTCGGCCAGGTTTTGTGGCCATTTTGTCCCTCTTTTTTGTCACTTGCTCTTGAAACCAAATAAACACCAAAACTTGTGGAATTCATTAGTTTAAGCAATTTATAATATGTGTGACATGCAAATTATATGAAATTCGGTGAAATGTTGGCGGTAAAACTCATCAATATTGACCGCCAACACGCCCCCACACCTGAACTTTGCTAGTCCCGAGCAAACATAGAATTTATATCCTGAGGACTTAGCAAAACTTAGGCCCATGAAATCATATCAATGCATAAAAGTTATTTCTAAGCTTTCTCTCATACCTTGGATTCACGGTGGCTAACATCTCTTGTCCGCCCATTGGCTTCCAGAACGACTTCACAAGGTAAGATCATTCTCCTCATTTGCTGCTTTGGAGTTTTCCTAATATTTTGAAAATGAAATCATAGCATTCCTCAAATTATCTCAAGACTCTCGATCACTCCATGTATATCTCCTCACTAAGGTTCAGGATGAACCTTGCACCTATTTCTAAGGCTGAAGGTGGAGCTTGAGGTATGGCTATTCAGGGATCGACATCTCCATCTATATTGTAAGACCAAAAACCTTGCCTCTAGGGAATATATTCCTTTTCACACAATGACCAAAGTGCAAGTGTAAGATGGCGACATCTCTGAGGTATTTCTTTTTCTTTCCTTCATCTTTCCCTTTTTTTTAGACGAAGACCTTTAGCATGATACTCAAATGTCTTTCATCTCTTTTCTTTAAGGGGGATGAAGAAGTATCGCATTTGTACCTCAGGACTTTATGTTGTGAATGTGTACGTGAATGGCCAAAGTGCTAGAAGAATAGATATCCACACTAAAGGCAAAAGTGTTTGAGCAAACTCAAGATGTTGATGAAGATCATGTAATTCAGGCTTTTCCATGTTATGTATATATTTGGCTTTGGTATGACTGGATAATTATTGAGACAAGAGGAAGCCATGTTGTTTTAAGGTTTGAAAACAAACTTCTCTCCACGCATTGAATTCAGATAAGATCAAACACAAGCATTGTCATATCATGGGAGCCAATAGGTAGATTGAAAATGATCCTAAAATAATAGTTCCAAAGGCACAAGATACTTGCATCAAAAATTACACTTAGGCAGAGAAAGAGATCATGGTTGAAATCATCTAATCTCCTATTTCATTTTAGTTAAATTATTATCTGTGCATAAGCGATGAAATAGGGTGGAGATGTGCAAACCTGAGCGTGGCAACCGGGCCACGGACTTTGATAGTGTTGTGTGGCCGGCCGGCCAAGATCTGGCCGCTCGGCCACGAATTTTCTCCGTTCTGTTCTTTTCAAATTTTGGAGCGTGTAACCTTGAACGGGGTGACGTGGCAAAGTCGCGACGGTTGAAATCTGCGTGAAGTACGGCCGGCCGGCCGTGGCCTAGCCGATCGGCTGGACACGGGCGCGTCTGGCGACAAGTTTTGCTCTGTGTATCATGTACGTCCTGTACGCCGCGTTTCTCTGCACACTTCGTAAACATGAGAACAGGGGGTGTGGTTGGCACACAAGTGTGTACCAACCACTCATGGGACAAGCAATTAAACAAATCAAATTTTATTCAACTTCTTAGGGAGGTGCTGCATACATGTTTGAAAAGGGAAAGTGGAAGGGGAAATAAACTAAAGCACCTATAACCTAAGAATCTAGCCTAGCCCGACCCCTAATCCCTTGGATCCAGAATCTGGATGGCTTCTGCGTGCCCTGTCGCCTTTGTGAGGCGCTTGAGCTTGGCACTAAGTGCCCTACGCAGTGTGTCCATCTTCTCATCCGTCTCCATCCTGGCGATCTCGGACTCAGCGACGCGCTCATTCATGCTATTCACTTCATGCTTCAGCGCAGCCACCTGCTTCCGAAGTGCCCAGACCTCCTTCTCCTCGTCATCGTCGTCGTCCGACCACTCCATGATCCCTGGAGGTCCACGGATCGGTGGTGACGCCTCAACCTCTCCGGCGTGGAGTCCACCGACTCCGGTGGAACAGCATTGAGTGGCGGTATGAGGACCTTCCCGATGCCAGGTCCAGTCACGCGGTAGCGCGGTGGACTGCCGGGTGTGTACTCCGGCGACTTGGCACGAGGAACAGAAGAGATCGCCTGCTTCCCGGTGGGGGAGAAGACAATCTTCTCCGTGATGGCCTTTCGAGGAGAAAGGATCCCCTTGGTTGGCCTTCGGGTCTGCTGCATCTCAGGGCTAATGATGCCCTTCCCTGCGGGGGACTTCGCACGAGCTCCAGGCAAACGGCCTCGGGGTGAGGCCGATCGGCCTGCTCCCAGCCGGCCGGCCAGGGGTTGGCGCCCCATGGCCTCCTGTCGCGCGGCGACGGCCTCCACGAATGCCACCTTTTTGATGATCTGCAGACTGCCCGACGAAGACGGCTCCATGATAGGAGAGGTGGGTGAGTACGGCGATCCCTCGACGTTGGATGCTGATTTTGGGCTGGAGGTGTCCTTGAAGTTACCCATGGTGGTAGGATCTCTGAGGTTCTGGGTTTTGGGAGAGAGGAGGTAGCAAGAGGTTCTGAGGAAGACGATGTGATTGCCTTTGGATTTTATAACAATGTTTTCACCAGAGGCTCCTCGGAATCTCAGAAGGGATAAGATACCAGAAGGTTTGAAACTTGAATTGGAGCGTGGGGGAACGACGCCTAGCCGATCGGCCAGGGCCTGGCCGTTCGGCCAAGGGTGGCCGTGGCTCGGGCTCCTCCTTCTGGAAGGTTCTTTCCTCTCTTCCCTCAGATGAAATTTTGTGTCGGTTGGCTAGAAATAGAGAAGAAAATAGAGAAGAAGATAGAGAATGGAATCCTATACTAGGGTAAGGCCCATTTTAAGTCCGGCGAAGACTATGGATATATTTATTCCTCTATCTCGGATAGCTCGAAGACATCCATCTCTTCGAGGTCCGGTATTTCGGGCTCAAGGAATACTTTGAGTCTTTGGCCATTAGCCTTGAATGCATTCCCTTGATCGTCCTGGAGAGTTATAGCTCCATGATCGGCAGCATTTATAACCGTGAAAGGCCCTTCCCACTTACTCCTAAGCTTACCATGACCAAGAAGACGAACGCGAGAGTTAAAGAGTAGTACCTTATCTCCTGCGTTAAACTCCTTGATCTTGATACGCTTGTTGTGCTATCGCTTTGTACGTTCTTTGTACAATTTTGAGTTGTGGTAGGCTTTCTCTCTCCATTCATCCAATTCAGCTAGCTGTATTTGTCACTTAACTCCAGCTGATTGGAGGTCCATGTTCCACTTCTTGATTGCCCAGTGAGACTTGAATTCCATTTCTACCGGTAGGTGGCAGGTTTTGCCATAGACCAGTTGATATGGAGTCATACCTATAGGGGTCTTGTATGTTGTTCGATAGGCCCAAAGTGCTTCAGGAAGCTTGCTTTTCCATCCCCTCCCCATGGCATCGACTGTCTTTTGTAAGATGTTCTTGATCTGCTTATTAGACATCTCTGCTCGCCCACTTGTTTGAGGATGGTATGGCGTGGCAACCCGATGATTTACTCCTAACTCGCCGAGACATTTCCTGAATGTTTTGTCGATGAAGTGTGAGCCTCCATCGCTGATCACGACTCTCGGAACTCCAAAGCGAGGAAATATGATTTCCTTGAACATTTTCTTTGAACTCCTTGCGTTGACCGCAACACAGGGTAATGCTTCAACCCATTTGGACACATAGTCCACAGCTACCAAGATATACTCGCATTGCTCTGACATGGGGAAGGGACCCATGAAGTCAACTCCCCACACATCGAATATCTCAACTTGGAGATTATTTTGAAGTGGCATTGCATCACGGGTGTTGATGTTCCCGTGCTTCTGACATCTTGGACAGCGCCGCACAAATTCTTTTGTATCTCCATACATGTTTGGCCAAAAGAATCCACTTTGCCAAACCTTAGCATGGGTGCGAAAGGCTCCATAATGCCCTCCATAGGGTGAGGAGTGGCAACGCTCAAGAATTTTGAGGGTCTCACATACTGGGATACAACGGCGGAGTAAGCCATCCTCATAAACCTTGAATAGGTAGGGGTCATCCCACATATGAAATCTGCTGAGGTGGATTAATTTCTTCTTATCCTCTCCTGGCGGGACATAACCAGTAACCATAAAATTCACCAGGTTGGAATACCATGGATGAGTGGTTGTGACCTTGAGGAGGGTATCATCTCTAAGGTAATCGTTGATTGGCAGGTCCGATCCTTTAAGTTGTAATCTCGAGAGATGATCAGCCACACAATTATCTGCGCCCTTCTTATCCCTGATTTCTAAGTCAAACTCTTGAAGGAGTAGTATCCAACGGATAAGACGTGGCTTTGCATCTTTCTTGGTCAAAACATACTTTAGTGCAGCATGATCCGTGTATACTATCACCTTAGCTCCAACCAAGTAAGATCTGAACTTGTCCATGGCAAAAACGACTGCCAGAAGTTCCTTTTCCGTTGTGGCGTAGTTCAGCTGGGCCCCAGTCAGTGTCTTGCTTGCATAAGATATTGCATAATGGTGCTTATCCTTGTACTAACCGAGCACTGCGCCCACAACATAGTCACTTGCATCGCACATTATTTCAAAGGGCAGGCTCCAATCTGGAGGCTGAATGATGGGTGCTGAAACGAGTGCCTTCTTGAGGGTGTAGAAAGCTATGAGGCAATCTTTGTCAAAGACGAATGACTTCTCCTTGGCGAGCAAATTCGTCAAGGGTCTTGCTATCTGAGAGAAATCCTTGATAAATCTCCGATAGAATCCGGCGTGGCCGAGACAACTCCTTACTCCCTTGACATTGGTCGGAGGGGGCAGCTTTTCAATTACCTCGATCTTTGCTCGATCTACTTCTATCCCTCTTTCCGATACTCTATGTCCGAGGAGAATTCCTTCTCTAACCATGAAGTGACACTTCTCCCAGTTAAGGACCAGATGTGTCTCCTCACATCTCTCAAGAACTTTGTCTAAGTTCTCGAGGCATTCTGCAAAACTCTTGCCATAAACTGAGAAGTCATCCATGAAAACTTCCATGACTTGCTCGATAAGGTCAGAGAATATTGCCATCATACATCTTTGAAATGAGGCAGGTGCGTTGCAAAGACCAAATGACATCCGGCGATATGCGAATGTTCCATAGGGGTAGGTGAAAGTGGTCTTACTCTGGTCATCCGGATAAATAGGAATCTGGTGATAACCTGAGTACCAATCGAGGAAACAGAAGAACGAGTGCTTGGCCAGGCGCTCAAGCATTTCATCGATGAAGGGCAGGGGGAAGTGATCCTTCCGGGTAGCCTTGTTGAGCATCCGGTAGTCAATGCACATCCTCCATTCGGTGACTGTCCGCTGAGGTATAATCTCATCTCTCTCGTTGCGAACGACTGTCATACCTTCCTTCTTCGGGACCACTTGAACGGGACTGACCCATTCACTATCTTGCACGGGGTATATGATACCGGCGTGCAAGAGCTTCAGTACCTCTTTCTTAACCACTTCCCGCATCGCATCGTTCAACCGTCGTTGATGCTCTCTTGACGGCCTATGGTCTAGTTCCATAGGGATGCGATGGGTACATAGGTTGGGGCTGATCCCCTTCAAATCCTGTAGAGAATACCCAAAGACGGATCGGTGTTTCTCTAGGATTGTCACGAGTCGCCTTGCTTCACTCTCTGATAGCTCATCGCTAATGATAGCAGGCGTGGCTCGGTTGTTGTGGAGGAAGGCATACTTCAATCCAGATGGCAGCGGCTTCAATTCAGGGAGGGTAGGTTGCGGTTTCTCCATCTTACTGAGCTTGAGGTAGCCGCCCAGTTCTGCTTCCTGGATGAAGTGTTGGGCATCCTCTTCAATACTGGGCTGAACGAGTTCTTCCAGTACTTTGCCCATAGCCTTGTCCAGAGGGTCTTGCTTTGGTGCTTCTTCTGCCATAGTGTTCACCGAACGAACTAGGCTGACCTTGAACTGAAGAGAAGTTCGGTCCATGTTGGGGTTGACAAGTGGCTCTATTGGCTGTCCAATCAGGAAGAATGTATCACCTTCAGGGATATCGAAGATGTGGAAATCCAGGAGCACCTTGTTCCGTGTCATTTTTACTGACACGACTCGCAATATTCCCTTGCTCTCCAACATCTGGCCGTCGATCCACTTCAAGCGCTTACTGGAAAAGGACATGGGTTCATCTGGTGCAATAGCAGATGCTAACGCACAGGACATGATGTTAACCCCGACCTTCGGGTCGTAGATGACTTCCTGTGGCTCAGCGTCCCCAATAGTGCAGAGGAGTATTCAGAACTCTGGGTAGATCTCGATGGGTCTACTACAAAGCTCTACTTCCTCTGTCCATTCCTTGCTCATAATGGCAGTTAAACCCTCAATCTGCCGGGTGGCTTCAGGAATGAACGCCTCAGATCGGGAGCACTTGCATTGCAATTCCTTCGGCATGACGGACGTGTTGCCGAGTGACATGTACTCCTCTTCGGTGAAGAGGGGGGGTATGAACTGTGGCAATGCGTTGATAAGTGGTTCTGGATCTGGGGTCTTGAGTGGTGGTTCGGGAATCTCCTCGATGAACGGTGGAGGTGGACAGGATGAGGCTGAGAGGGTGTGAATCTGTTGCTTCTCTGTTGGCTCTGGTGGATCATCAAATACTTCGGTATACTCAGTGCTGGTGAGGACCTTGTTCAGAAGATCTTGAACTTCGTCCACGGTCTTGTACAAGACCGATCCTGCGGAGGCCACATCAATGAAATGTGCGCTATCCGCATTCAATCCGCCAACGAAATGTTGCATTAGCATCTCCTCTGGAATGCCATGAGGCGGTCCAGAATTGACCAAACACATGAATCTTGCAACACGGGGTAGAAGAACAAACAGAACTCATCCTTCAGTTGTAACCAATTTCCTCCAACTCTGCTTGCAACAAGGTCATACCAGAATTTAGCCTTCCCCGTCAGAGAGAACGGAAAGAGCTTCCACCGGAGGGTGTTCTGATTCATCCCGGCAATAATGAGGAGAGAACAATTCTCCTCGAATTCCTGCAAGTGAGTATAGGGATTCTCGTCCTTTCTACCAGAAAAGGACTGTGCATGAACCATGGCTACGAGACTGGGACAGATCTCGTAACCATCAGTGTAAATGGGGTGGCATGATGGTGTTGGTTCCAAATACTCACGAGATGGGACCACCGGATAACTAGGGGTGCCTACCAAAGAACTAGAAGATCACTCCATATGGTTAAGGTGAAAAAGCGTACAGCTAACAAAAATCTAAACTAGTGTTGCTACCGTTCCCCGGTAACGGCGCCAGAAAAGCTTGTTGGCACTCCTTAGCCTATACGAGAATAACTCCGCAAGCGCACAAAGACCGATGTAGCCTTTCACCAGGGGAGTGATACCTGGGATATCGAATCCAAGGAATGGCAGACGCGACTAGCCTAAATCTAGTTAACCGGACCCCACCAAGGAAAAGAATGACGAGGGTAGAGGGCCTAACTTTCAGATAGCCTACAATTACTCTAGTAAAAAGTTATCTACTAACCTGATCTGCTTCGGTGGCTGGAAGAGGAAGGGTCCAGACGGGGTAGAAGGGGGACCCAACGGCAACCTGCTACTACTGCTATGAAAACACCCGAACGATGTGGTCGCACAAAGGACGGACAAGGCTGTCACCACTTGCCGCCTACCACTCTCTTTCCGTGGGGTGGAACACAACCCAAGGTAACTATCAAGTCTAGGTACCGCACCTACACTATCAAGATACTAACTACTGCCTAGCGCTAAGGCAGAGAAAACCCAAATGGACAGGCTAATGTCCACGCAGACAAGGGATCCCGCAGATCAAATGCTAGTGGATAAAGTAAGTACTAAAAGTAAAGTATGAACTAGCGAGAAACTGAAAGTAGACGAAGAACTTAACTTACTCAAAAGCTTGTTCCCTAGGGGTGGCTACAGAAGTAGAGGAAGATCGAGACACTCCTCGACTCCTCTCCTTAGCTCTGCTTTCGCCAGAGACCTCAACCCTCACTCTCCCTATTCTACAAATATGTAGACTATATCTTCAAGAATCTATTCTTCTCTTATGGAATGGTGTGTTGAGAAGTGAAGTGGAGGCCTCCTTTTATAGCTTGAGCAGGTCGGTTGATCATCTTGGCGGTTAAGTTAGCTCAGCATGCAACCGTCCTCAGAAGAGCACCTTGAACGGAGCTGGTGGCCGGCCGTTCAGCCAGATCCTGGCCGATCGGCCAGGGTTGGTTGCTACCTGGCACCGCCTTTCGCAGCAACGCTCTGGATCGCCTCCTGGGGTCGGTAGTTATGACGGTTATTAACTGTCTGGTAGTTAATGCATGCAGGTGGGCCCTCTAATCCATGTGATGTGCCTTTCGGGCCCTTTGATCAAACCGTCATTGGATGAATGGCTTGGATGTTTTGCATGTGTGCTAGTTTGCTCCTGGATCAGTGACATGGCATTTGGCCAAAGATCCTGGCCGGCCGGCCAAGGATAGGCCGTTCGGCCAGGTTTTGTGGCCATTTTGTCCCTCTTTTCTGTCACTTGCTCCTGAAACCAAATAAACACCAAAACTTGTGGAATTCATTAGTTTAAGCAATTTATAATATGTGTGACATGCAAATTATATGAAATGTGGTGAAATGTTGGCGGTAAAACTCATCATTATTGACCGCCAACATAGCTCAAGAGGAAGGCAGCTTTACAATGTCATTTTACCTATCTACCCTCGAAGCTCGGACGCCCCCCGACGGTTACTTGTTGTCGGCCTAGTGCGTCTTGGCGACCCCTTCCTTGGTTGCCGCATTGTGACATCTCTGATGTCAAAAGAATTAAAAAGTGCAATTAAAATCAATGCAACAGGAAATTGGGTTGAAATTCAAAAATTCGTCAAAAATTCAATTATAACTCAAAAACAAGGGTTGTTTGGCACCCAACTAAAACTTAAACATCTCGGACAGCCCTTCGCGACAACCTCGCCACGGCGTTCGCGCCGATCGGTGACCCTCGAGCGGGAATGTCCGTCACGATCGAGGTTAGCCGTAAAAATCCGTCCCGATCGAGCTATGTCCGTGACGATCGAGCCTAGTCAGTATGTCCGTGACGATCGAGCTATGTCCGTGACGATCGAGCCTAGCCGGTAGTTTCCGTCACGATTCGAGGCTGCACGACAGGACCCTCGAGGCCCCGCCGTCCGTCGCGCTCGAGGTTCCGCAGCCAAGCTCGAGGACTTACCCTCGAGCGACGTTCCGTCACCCTCGAGGCTCCGCAGCCAAGCTCGAGGACTCACCCTCGAGCGACGTTCCGTCACGCTCGAGGCTTCGCAGCCAAGCTCGAGGGGGGGGGCACTCACCCTCGAGTGGCGTTTCCGACCATTCGAGGCTCGGCAAGCTCGAGCTTGCGGTTCAAGCTCGAAGCGCCGTAGCGCCTGGTCGAAGTGCCCGGTCCAAGCTCGGAAGTTGTGTCCCGCACCTCAAACTCCAACTTTTAATTTTACACGTTTCGAAGTTCAGCTCAAATTTTTGGAGAAAGTTCAAAAGGGGCAAAGAGCTCCACGGGGCTGCCAGCTCGCCCCTGGCGCGCTCTGCTCCGGCCGGAGTCCGGCCGCCACGTGGCCGGCGTGTGGCGGAGACTGCGTCGGGTCGGCCGAGCTGTGGCGGCAGCTAGCTTTTGTCCTCACGCGTTTGTCCAAGCCTTCCGTACCGTCACTTCGCGGGCGACGGCGCACTGCTGCCTCGCGCCGCGGAGCGCCATCATGGCAAGCTCGCTCGGCACTGGTCGCAGCCGCGCAGCGCCGCCCCGCAGTCGCGATGCTCGCTCGCTACGCGCCAAGGAGCACTGTGGAGGATCCCCAGCGATCACGCCACAATCTTCCTCGCCCAATCGTGTCGCGCGCGCTCTGTTCGAGCTCGCCGCGCCATCAATGGCGACCGCGACAGCCACCCACGCGCTCGCACGCTCCCGAGGCCGCACAGTGCCTCCCTTGCGTGCCCAAGCACTCCACCGCGCACTCCCACCCCTCCTCTCACTCGCTCACTTGGTCATTTCCACTTCCCCGCGCTCGCTCGGTCTTCTTCCTCCTCGCGACGCGCAAGCCGAACCCAAGCTCTTCGCGAAATTCCTCGTCCACGCTCCACCATTCCCCAATCCATCCCGCACGGAGCTAGTCCACTCCACCAGCTCCAAAACCCCCAACTTTCCCCAAGCTATTGTCCCTTCTCCGGCGAGAATTTGCGATTTCCCCCAAATCGCGAATTCCGGCCGTCGAAGCACCCGCACGTCGAGACCCTACTCCGAGCCGTCCCCGAGCTTCCTCGAGCACGCCATTAGCTTCCCCAAGCTCTGCTGGTGCTCAAGGACCTCTCCCCCCTCCGCGAACGACCCCGAGCTCGCCGGCGTAGAAGCCGCGGCGGCCGCGCCGCCACCTCCTCGTCGCCGGCACAACTCCGACCTCCCCCAGCCTCCAAACCGTCCTCAAACGACTCGTGGTGAGCCCAGGATCATTTCCCCCCACTTCCCCGTGCCTAGTTCGCCGTAGTTTGCCCGGCGCAACTCCGGCGAGGTCCCAGGGACCTTTCTTCATCGTCTACCTTTGTTTAAGGGCCTCTGTGCAAAAGTGCAGGACTCGTTCGCGAAGTTTTGAAAGATCTAGGGTTCTCTGCGTAAACAGATTCTTAAGTCTAGGTTTGATTTTTCCCGAAACTTGTAAAATCGATTAAAAATCGTACAAAAATCGGAAAAATGCACAAAAATACTCCCTGGATTCGTGAGAGTCTAAATTACAATCTCTATTAGACATGTTTGTACTTTTGACGAACTGTTTTTGAATTAAAATTCAAACAAGGAAAATCTAAAGTTATGCACCATTTCAAATCCAGAGCTGCGCTAGGGTTGAGCTTTGGATATGTTGTGTATAGTGGCTTTGGACAGCTTGTGTCCAAAGAAGACCCAAAAATATGATGTTTAGCTCCTTTTATGAATTAAAATAGGTTTTCTGTCTTTTTGCAGTGCAGAAATCATTAAAAATAATATGTGCAGTGAAAAATCACCATTCTGCTCCTGAGAGCTTAAAACTTGTTAGAACACATGTTAAAAATGAAAAACTTAATTTTTGCTCTGTTTAGGATGGCAAATAATTAAATATGTGTTTTTGGTTAGAAAATCATTGAGGATCACCCAAGGGTTATTTTGAGCCACCACTTGGCCAGAGCCCTCCTCATACTTATGCTTAACTTTGGTAGGGAGATCTCCTGAAATGGTTGAATTTTCAATTTTATATGAATTAAATTCATTTCTGCTGGCAGCAACTTGTTAGATTTTTAATAAATTATGTGTAGCTCGAAATTAGCTAAATTTTGGAGTGAGCTTAGCTCTTATACTCCAGTAGCTGCCATAAAGTTTATAGATAAAAATGATGAACAGAAATGGAGAAACAAAAAAAAGCGAAGTAATCTAGATGGAAATCGATTTATATAAAAGAATAAACCTTTTTGTAGATAGATAGAATAAAATAAATGGAATCTGAAATTCCAGAACAGCCACCCTAAGTTATGCATATCATGTAGAAGGCGCTATCCCAGACGGCGACTACACCCTCATCCCCGCAGACGAGGAAGGAGTCCCGGAGCACGGTGCCGGTGTAGAAGTGACCAACCCGGAGGCTAACCCCCAGTCCGAGCAAGAAGGCAAGCCCCGGAGCATAACCTAACTTTACCAAATTATGCACTTTGAATTCTCTATGTCTGTGCATTTACGTTTCAAGGAGTTGATTGAATACCTTAGCTGCACATTTCCTAGTACCTATGAATTGCAATACTAGTATGAAAGGATCGATAGAGCATTGCTTTAGGTCCGTTACAAGTCGAGTGATTTCCTGTCACTCGCGAGACATAGGAATTGCTTGTCTTTACTTATGTTGGAATCATAAGGATTGACGGGCGGGATGATAGATGTAGATCTCCCGTCCGTGTATGATAATTGATTTAAGGTCGAAATGTGTGGTTGAGTGTGTCAAGTTTTTGAACGTACCACATGCATGCCGGTATATGGGAGCCGGTAAGCCCGGTACCAGATTGAAGCAGCTAGGGCCGATAGCCATCTCTCCTTGGAAACTTTGTTTCCCCTGCCGTACACTTGTGGATATATGCGTGATGCTGTGAGTGAAGCAGTAAACCTTTATCCTAAGGAAGTGGACCCGGTTCCGAATTGTGGATCGATGGGAAAGGTTGGGAAATGCTTGTACCTTTTATAGCAGGCAGAGTATCCGTGTGTGTTGGGTTTTCCCTGGCCAGGTAGCACAAATTCGGTTCGAACTGTCCGCTTCTCGCGGTTAATGAGACTGCTTGACCGCCCTGCTACATTGAGTAACAAGTGGAATTATGAGATTTATGAACTTGTTGTATGAATTAAATTGTATTGCACCACTTGTATGCTTAGAGAGGATGCTAATCTAGAATGGTTAAATTTACTAGAATATGATGCTAAAACTTGAAAGCAAGGACTTATTTAGTTGCTTTTTGGCAAACAAACCCACTAGCCAAAAGCCTTTCATTGTCTAGATGTCGGTGATGTAGTTTTCACCCGACGGGTAAGTCTTGCTGAGTATTAGTATACTCAGCCTTGCTTGTGGCATTATTTTACAGGTATTCCTTTGGATGTCGATGCTTTGTCTTGGCCTGTCCAGGTTCCACCTGGCTGGCACATCGAATGGGTTCCGTCCTCTGGCGAGGATCGGGAGGAGTAGCTTCGTGGCAGGCTTCAGCACGGAGTTGCTTGTATCGTCGTTAGATGTTTATCTTCCGCTGCAATGAACGTTAATTTCAGTTGTTGAACTTTTAAATTCCGCTGCAAGACTTGTACTCTGATTTAAATTTGAACCTGGTTTGTAATAACTTGTAATACCTATTTGTGTAAGTTAATTTGTGGAATGTTGTTATCTCTGGAACTCACCTTCGTGTGGGCGTGCTGTTGTTTCGATCGAGAAAAGTACGTGGTTTAATCGGGTTTAATCCGACGGCGCTCCAGCTTATTCCGGATTAAGTGCCTGACTACGTGATTAGTGGTCCCAAGGTACTTAACTTGGAATAATTTCGGAGTGGAACCGCCACAGCTGGTATCAGAGCCGAAACAGCGCACCGGAGAGACCAACAAACCTTAAATAAATATTTTTGGAATAAAATTTGCCAACTCGTACTTCCGCCGTGCTTTTCGGTGGAAGGTTGTTGTTAGGACCGCTAAGGATGTTATCTAGAGTGTGAAGCCTATGTGGGTTAAGGGATCACGATATGATAGGTGGCAAATAGTATATTATACTGACTTCCAGCACATTTCATTCTGTCATTTACTTTACGCAATGGTGGGCGCAAGGTACGGCGATTGCTGTAACGTACCACGGCACTATATGAAAATATAGTGGCGGCACATAGTCAATACGCTGTGATGGCGTATGAAAATAGAATAGGATGGTGGGCGCAAGGTACGGCGATTGCTGTAGCGTACCACGGCATCATATGCAAATATGATGGCGGCACAAAGTCAATACGCTATTCTATTAGCGTATGAAACTGTCAATATGTCGCTTTGGTGACATATGAACATTGCCCGTTCAATGTTAAACGTTCGGGTGCCACCTCTATATAGTGGGTGGTAATGAATGGAGACGCTTTCGTGAGTGCTGGCACGAAAGGTTGATTATACATGCTCTGAAATGAAATTTTCTGCAGGTACACTAACCGCGAATCCGTATGTTGAGACGGTTAGAAGTCCGACTAGTTAATATAGGGAGAGACGGATATTGCCTAGCCACCGGCACTAATTTCGTAAGCCAAAAGTTATTGGCATGTGTGTTGGAGAGAACGAATAGGCCGCTCATGCATTGCATCTCACTGAATTGACATGGATTTTAATAAGTGACCGAATCGAACCGCCATCAAAGGAATTGAAATCACAACCCAAAAATCCTGCTGAGAACAATCTGTTGCACCCTTAATTCGAAACTGAAAACGTTGTCGAACGAAAAAGTGTTCAACACGAAAGTTGTCATAAATATTATGGAGTAAATGCTGGAGAAATTTCAACGAAAATGGTTCAGTAAAATTGGAGTTATGCTAAAAATGGTAACCCCCTGTCTGCTGGAAATTTCTGGGGACAGTGAGATAAAAATTGAATTTTTACACCATCTTAACGACAGTTTCTGCTCAAACCTCCAAAATGAAACTTGTTAGGAATTACTTAAACAATGTCCTGGCCAAATTTGGGAATTTTTGAGCTTGTAGATTTCGAGTTTTGAAATTTTTACTACCCTGCACAGAATCTGTTCTTATTCTTTGGCGCTACCCGGTGCTCACCCTTGCCCCTTTTTCCTTTTGGTTCAGATGGACGCCCTCGCTGACCTGGCTAGCCACCCCAACGACGTGTCCTTCTCTGATTGCTTGGGATGGGAAGGTTTCCCTAGCATCTTGTGGTCGGTTCTACAGGCACTTGGCTACCCTACACCGCCACAATATGAGAGAATCCTCATCCGAGACCGTGGTGTGACTCGTTCCCGTGTGCGTTTGGTGGTCTATCGCCACCCGCCGTGTCCTAGTTCCCCCACCTGGACGGTGGAAGTTCATGGACACCACATGGAGACGACTTGTGAGCTAGCTGCCTTGAATGGCATCAGTTCTTTTTGTGCTCAGAACCAGAGCTTGGTAGAGCACCAGTTGCTTGGGCTGTTTCCACCAACTCAGCCGGATGATCCCCACTGGATGAGGCGCTACCTTAGCTCTCCTTTGAGGATGGCGGAGAGCCCCGTCGCAGCAGCCGCTTTGATGATGAGGTGGATCCGAGCCTATCACCGTTTGCAGGCACTTCTTGGACGGTCGCAGAGCGAGATGCTCAACATTGCCATGGACATGTCGGCTCGCGCCCGTGACATAGGGGTTGAGAGGACCTCTTTGTCCATTGAGGTGACCA
This sequence comes from Digitaria exilis, assembly GCA_015342445.1. Lineage (NCBI taxonomy): Eukaryota > Viridiplantae > Streptophyta > Magnoliopsida > Poales > Poaceae > Digitaria > Digitaria exilis. Next base: position 157,009 of record JACEFO010002977.1, read on the forward strand.
CTAGAGATGCCATGATTGCTGACTTGGAGAGGCAATTGAATGACCTCCAGATTGCACACAACAACACCCAGAATGAGTTAGCACAAACTAGAGATGAGCTTGAGGAGGTACATGGTACCTTGGAGCATGCAAATGCTATGCTTGCCGCCCATGACGCTCAGCACCTTCTTGAGCAAGAAGGAGGGAATGGTGAAGGAGAGGCCCCCGATTCCGACATGGACACCGAGGATGACATGCCGCCCCTTCCAGCTCCACCTTCACCTATGGGCAGCGAGGCTACCGCTAATAACTTGGATGATTTTTAGAGTGGTAGTAGCAAGTTTACTCCTCCGCTAGGCCTAGATTTTGGCTTCATGTTATAATAGGCTAGATGGAGTTGAGCTCCTCCTATTTGGTGGCAATGTAAATTAATGGTGTGGTTGTGGTGTAAAACTTGATGATGTTGTTACAGCTGTGTTGAAAACGTTCTGCAGCTGACCTTGTTTTAATTATTGATGGGTTTTCCATTCATTTCTGGGCTGTGATGTGAACTACAAAGTTGTTTGGAATTTGTCAAACAAAATGATCACCGAATTGCAACCCCGTTGGTTAAGCGAAATAAAAATGGCAACCAAAACACTATAGCTCGGCCTGCTGAAAAACAGCAAATGCAGAGAGCTAAAGATTGAATTTTTCGGCTTAGTTCCAGTCCGAATTTGATTCTGAGCCCAACATGAAAGTTGTAGAGCATGAAATTTCCGAGCTACTGACCGAATGGGAGCATTTGACTTGTTTCCTGTTGGGAGATATGATTTTTCTCCCGAACTGCGTGCTGATTTGCCATTCTGCGCAGTACACTTAATATATTGTCACGTTCTATCTTGTCATTCATTATGCAAGCTTATGGAATGTGGCTAATACAAGTACCTGCTGCAGATGGCAATCACCCGCAGCGGTCACGACGCTAGTGGCTCCAACGCTAACCAGCAGGGGCCAGAGGGGCAGCAACAGCCACCGCCACCTCCTCCACCGCAGCAACCTCCTACGTGGCAGCAGCTTTATGCCACGCAAACGGAGATTCTCCGGAACCTGCAGCATCAGCAGCAGATGATGCAGCAGCAGATGCTTCAGCAGGGAGGTCAACGGGCCCCTCAGCCTCAGGTGGCCCGATACGAAGATTTTCTGGCGACGCACCCGCCGATCTTCTCTCGTGCCGATGAGCCTTTAGAGGCCGACACCTGGATTCGGGCCATCGAGTCCAAGTTCACCATTCTGGCGACGCCTTGCACCTCCAACCGCAAGGTCGTATTCGCGGCGCAGCAGCTCCGCGGCCCAGCTCTCCTTTGGTGGGAGAACTACCTGGCCCTGCAGCAGGAGGGTCATGTAGTTGAGTGGGATGAGTTCAAGGCTGCATTCAAGGCTCATCACATTCCGGCCGGTCTAGTAGAGCGGAAGTTGAATGAGTTTTTGGCGCTGACCCAGGGTACCCGTACAGTGCTCCAGTACTCCCAGGCCTTCAATGGTCTGTGCCCTTATGCGGGTCATCACGCCGACTCCGACGAGAAGAAGCTAGAGAGGTTCCGACGTGGCCTTAACACCAAGTTGAAGGCACAGTTGGCCACCACCCGTGCTGCCACGTACGGCGATCTCGTGAACCTTGCCATCACCCAGGAAGACGCCAATGTGGTGCACAAGGCGGAGAAGAAGAGGAAGACTCCCGCTGGACCGTCGAGCGCGCAGCCACAGAGGTTCCGCCTGGTTCCCCCGGCTGCACCGCAGGGACAGTCCAGGGCACCTCAGAGAGGTGGATGGGTTGCTAGGCCGCCACAGCCTAACGCGCCTCGTTTCCCTCCGCCGCAGCAGCAGCAAGCACCAAGGCAAAATGCACAGCAGCCAGCTCGCCCTGGAGCCGGCTATCAGTGCTTCCAGTGTGGAAGTAAAGATCATTTTATCAAGGATTGCCCGCAGAACAAGCAGCAAAACCAGCGCCCGGGAAATCAGCAAGGCAAGGGCAAGCAGCAACAGCGTGTGCAAGTTCGCCAAGGACGGCTCAACTACACCACCTTGGCCGACTTACCCGAGGGAGCCCCAGACATGACTGGTACCTTCCCTATCTGCACTCAACCTGCTGTGATATTGTTTGATTCCGGGGCAACACATAGTTTTATAAGCACAAGGTTCCATGTGAAATGCGGATTAAAATCGTACCATACCAAATCATCATACGTGATATCAACTGCGGGAGGTAAAATTGCATCCAACCAAGTCACCCACAAGGTTCCGATCAGGTTGGGAAGTAAAACATTTCCTACTGATTTGATTCTGCTGGGAATGGAAGGAATTGACATTGTATTAGGAGCCAATTGGATGACTCAACATAAGGTTGTCCTAGATGTTGCGGAACGAGTTGTTGAGATAAACTCGCCTACGCAGGGCCCGAGTGTGCTATATCTGCCACAACGGACTTGTGTCGATGCGTGTGCTTATGCAATGGTAGAAACCCAACTAAAGGACATTCCGGTGGTATGTGAGTATGCCGATGTATTTCCGGATGACTTACCTGGGATGCCGCCGGATAGAGACATTGAATTCGTGATTGAACTTCAACCTGGCACAGCACCTATATCAAAGAGACCATATAGAATGCCGCCCAATGAATTGGCTGAATTAAAAATTCAACTCCAAGAATTGCTAGATAAGGGTTTCATTCGTCCAAGTGTATCACCTTGGGGATGTCCCGCTATCTTTGTGAAGAAGAAGGACCATTCCTTGAGGTTGTGTATTGATTACCGGCCTCTCAATGCGGTAACTATTAAGAACAAGTATCCGCTTCCCCGTATTGACATCTTGTTTGACCAACTAGCTGGCGCCAGAGTGTTCTCCAAGATTGACCTTCGCTTTGGCTATCACCAAATCAAAATCAGGCCTTGTGACGTTCCAAAGACTGCCTTTTCCACACGATATGGACTTTATGAATTCTTGGTTATGTCTTTTGGACTCACAAATGCCCCGGCCTACTTCATGTACCTCATGAATTCGGTCTTCATGTCTGAACTAGACAAGTTTGTGGTGGTTTTCATTGATGACATTCTTATATATTCTAAGAATGAGGAAGAGCATGCCGAGCACCTTCGCATTGTTCTTCAGAGATTGAGAGATCACCAGCTCTACGCCAAGTTCTCCAAGTGTGAATTTTGGCTGGAGAGCGTGAAGTTTTTAGGTCACACGGTTTCCAAGGATGGTATATCCGTGGATCCAACCAAAGTGCAAGAGGTGCTAGATTGGCAACCACCTACTTCTGTCCACGAGATTCGGAGTTTTCTGGGTTTAGCCGGGTATTACCGCCGCTTTATTCCGGATTTCTCTCGGATAGCAAAGCCCATGACCGAACTCTTGAAGAAGGGAGTTAAATTTGAGTGGAATGACAAATGTGAGGAAGCTTTCCACACCTTGCGAAGACATTTAACTTCAGCCCCAGTTTTGGCTCAGCCCGATTGCACCAAGCCTTATGATGTCTATTGCGATGCATCAGGCACCGGTCTTGGCTGTGTTCTCATGCAAGAAAACCGAGTGATTGCTTATGCTTCTCGAGCACTTCGGCCTCATGAGCAAAACTACCCCACGCATGATCTTGAGTTAGCAGCGGTTATTCATGCTCTCAAGATGTGGAGACACTATTTGATGGGTGTTCCCTGCAACATATACACAGACCACAAGAGTCTCAAATATGTTTTCACTCAGGCACAATTGAATATGAGACAGCGAAGATGGTTGGAGTTAGCAAAGGACTATGACCTTAGTGTGCATTATCACCCCGGGAAGGCTAATGTAGTCGCGGATGCGCTAAGCCGCAAGGCTCGTTGTCATTGTCTTTCCGTGGAGTCCTATGCCGACACCCTGTGTCACGAAATGGCAAAGCTCAATTTAGAGATTGTTCCACACGGGTACTTCAACCATGTTGCAGTGGAACCAACCTTGCACGATCAGATTGTGGTAGCCCAATTAAATGACGCGTGCATTAAAATCCTTAAAAGGAAATTGTCCAAGGAGAAGGTGAAAGAGAAGTACAAGTGTTTCCGGCTAGATGGGCAGGGAGTAATGTGGTTCGGGCATCGCCTCGTGGTGCCTAAAAACACGGAACTCCGGAGGAAGATTATGGATGAGGCACATCTCTCTAAATTTTCTATCCATCCCGGCAGCACCAAAATGTACCAAGATTTGAAACAAAACTTTTGGTGGACTCGAATGAAGCGAGAAATTGCCACGTATGTGTCGGAATGTGACACATGCCAGCGGGTTAAGGCCAGCCACTTGAAGGTAGCAGGCACGCTTCAACCTCTACCTATTCCCTCATGGAAGTGGGAAGATATAAGCATGGACTTCATTGTTGGACTTCCCAGAACCCCGCAGGGGCACGACTCCATTTGGGTAATTGTGGACCGCCTTACCAAGACCGCACATTTTATTCCGGTCAATACCTTTTATAACGCTAAGAAGTACGCGGAGATTTATTTGGAGCGGATCGTTTGTCTACATGGGGTACCCAAGACGATAATTTCAGATCGTGGTGCTCCGTTCGTAGCACGCTTTTGGGAACAGTTGCAATTGTCCCTAGGCACCAAACTGATCCGTAGTTCGGCATATCACCCACAGACCGATGGGCAGACGGAAAGGGTAAACCAAATACTCGAGGATATGCTTCGAGCTTGTGTTATCCATTATGGGAAGAATTGGGAGAAATGTTTGTCTCTGGCTGAATTCTCCTATAACAACAGCTACCAAGCGAGTCTTAAAATGGCACCTTTCGAAGCCTTGTATGGTAGGAGATGTCGGACCCCGTTGTGTTGGTCCCAGGCAGGCGAGAGATATACCTATAGCCCTGACCTTGTGAAGGAGGCAGAAGAAAAGGTTAGGATCATTCGGGAGAATTTGAAGACCGCCCAGTCACGGCAAAAGAGCTACTTTGATCAGCGGCGGAAGCCACTTCAGTTTGAAGTTGGCGATCACGTGTATCTTAAAGTCTCCCCGACCAAGGGTGTGCAAAGATTTGGACTCAAAGGAAAGCTTGCACCTCGCTTTATCGGCCCATATGAAATTACTCAGCAATGTGGGCCGGTAGCCTATCAAGTGAAGCTTCCCGAGAAACTTTCAGCGGTACACAATGTATTTCATGTTTCTCAACTCAAGAGGTGTCTTCGTGTTCCGACCGAGGTTATTGAAGACGAACTCTCGGTTGAACCGGATCTCTCTTATGATGAGTATCCTGTTAAGATCCTCGACGAGAAAGAGAGACAAACACGAAGGAAGGGAGTTAAAATGTACAAAATTCAGTGGAGTCATCACTCCGAAGATGAAGCCACATGGGAAACCGAAGACTATCTAAAGAAGAACTTCCCCGACATCCTTTCTTAGACCAAGGTACCTTTTCCCACCTTGTTCCTAAGTGTAATCGAATCTCGGGACGAGATTCCTTTTAAGGGGGGTAGGCTGTGACATCTCTGATGTCAAAAAGAATTAAAAAGTGCAATTAAAATCAATGCAACAGGAAATTGGGTTGAAATTCAAAAATTCGTCAAAATTCAATTATAACTCAAAAACAAGGGTTGTTCGGCACCCAACTAAAACTTAAACATCTCGGACAGCCCTTCGCGACAACCTCGCCACGGCGTTCGCGCCGATCGGTGACCCTCGAGCGGGAATGTCCGTCACGATCGAGGTTAGCCGTAAAAATCCGTCCCGATCGAGCTATGTCCGTGACGATCGAGCCTAGTCAGTATGTCTGTGACGACCGAGCTATGTCCGTGACGATCGAGCCTAGCCGGTAGTTTCCGTCACGATTCGAGGCGTGCATACGATGCAGGACCCTCTCGAGGCCCGCCGTCCGCGTCACGCTCGAGGCTTCGCAGCCAAGCTCGAGGGGGGGCACTCACCCTCGAGTGGCGTTTCCGACCATTCGAG